>BLBF01008899.1:1629-15144 GCA_015471245.1 Laticauda colubrina | reverse complement strand
TTATTTCACCTAAACCAGTTAGGGTAAACAATGTTATCCCTAACATTATCCATTCCTTTACCCACATCAAACTCTTCACCTGGTAATATAATTCCCATTTGGGCAAAGCAAATCCTCCTCTTATTCTTGCATTTTGTAGCAATTTAAGTTTTATTCTCGCTTTCTTCCCCTGCCAAATGTATTTTAGCACTATTTTGTTTAGATCTTCAAAAAATTCTTTTCCTAGTCTGATTGATATTGTCTGGAATAAGTATAAGATTCTGGGCAATACATTCATCTTAATTGTAGATATTCTCCCAATCAATGAGAATTGTAAATTTTCCCATTTTATCAAGTCTGTCGCAATCTGTTGTTTGAGTTTAAGATAATTGTCCTCATTAAGTGTGCTACATTTTGGTGTTATGTGTATCCCTAAATACTTAACCTTATTTGTGACCTGGATCCCCAAAACTTCCTCCAATTGTTTCTTTCTTCTTGCTAACATGTTCTATGTTAAAATCTTTGTTTTATCTTTATTTATTTTCAACCCTGCTACTTTCCCATATTCTTCTACCTTTTCTATCAGTTTAGGTACTGACTCCAGTAATCCTCTGCAAGTCATCTGCAAAAGCTTGCAATTTATACTCTTCTTTTTTAATTTTCATTCTTTTATTTCTTTTTCTTCTCTGATGTTCCTATCCAGCACTTCCAGTGTTAACACAAACAACAGAGGCGACAATGGACAGCCTTGTCTAGTCCCTTTTCTCATATCTATAACATCTGTTAAGTCTCCATTTATCATAGCATTTGTAGTTTGTTTACAATATATCGTTTCTATGGCTTGAGTAAATTTTTTACCAAAGCCCATTTGGTCCAACTGTAGCAGCATAAAATGCCAATTCACATTATCAAAGCTTTTTGTGCATCTAAAAACATCAAAGCCATTTGTTTTTTTGGGGGGGATATGCCTCATAGTGTTCAATGTATCTAAAATTATTCTCATATTGTCTTTAATTTGTCTCTTCAGCAGAAATCCATTTTGATCAGAATGAATTAAATTATATCTTTTCAGTCTTTCTGCCAGAATTGAAGCAAAAAATTTATAATCTGAGTTGAATAGTGATATAGGTCTGTAATTTTTAACTAGCTGTGGGTCTGTGTCCTCCTTCAGTACAAGTGCAATATATGCTTCTGACTATGTTTTGGGTATTCTCTTCCTTGTCATAACTTCATTCATAACTTCTAATAAGTGAAGATTCAATGTTTCCTGAAATGTCTTATAAAATTCCACTAGTGCTTCCGTCTGGACCTGGTGCTTTCCCAATATTTTGCTTTTTTAAAGCTTCTGTTAATTCCATCATTGTTATGTTACTTTCCAACATTATTTCAATATCTTTGGGTATCTGGGGTAAATTTGCTTCCTGTAGGTATTGTTGAATTCTTTCTTCCTGAACATTCTCTTGATGGTACAATTTTCCATAGTAATCTTGAATAATATTTTTCTTCTCCGCATTTCCATAGCATACATGTCCTTGTTCGTTTATCAATTGATTTATCCTTCTCGAATCTCTCTCCTTTCTTAATTTATATGCTAGCCATATGCCTGGTTTATTTGCATCTTCAAAATAGTTCTGCTTAGTATTTTTAATTTTTTGTGCTATTTCCTTTTTTCTATTAGCCCCATTTGATGTTTAGTTATGTCCATTTTAATTTTAATGTCCTTTTTTTGTGGAGTTTTCTGTAGTTCTTTTTCCAGCCTCTTGTAGTCATCTTCCAATATTTTAAAGGTTTTTCTCTATTTTATGTTTCTTTTCCTTGTATAGTCCATTATACAAGCCTCTTGTATAAACCTTCATCGTGTCTCAGAGGTTCTGTAATTATGTATCATCTTTTGTGTTTTCTTTAAAGAAAAGTCAGTTCTCCCTCAATTTTCTGTTTAAAATCTTTTTCCTTTAATATTGTATTATTTAAAGTCCATCTAGATCTCCTTTTTTCTCCTTTCTATACAAGTGTTATTGGATTATGATCTGCCCAGGTACTTGTTTCTATTTCAATGTCTTGTGTGTTAGAGAGCAATTCTATTTGTGTGTTAGAGAGCAATTGTGTGTTAGAGAGCAATTCAATCCATATCTATTTTGGACCATGCTACATGTCTATTTGAATAAAAAGGACATTGTTTATTATCCGCATTTCTCTCTCTCCATGCATCTTTTAGGTTTATCTCATCTACCATTCGAAAGAAGAATTTTGGCAATGTCTTTCTAGCTTTCTTTGCAGCTTTTTGTGTTTTATAATCCAATTTGTCATGTATTATTCCATTAAAATCTCCCATCACATAAATATTAGCATAGTCCAGTTCAATTATTTTCTTGTGTAATTTCCTGTAAAAATCTTCTTGATTATCATTTGGAGCAGAGATTGCTATTAAAAGTATCTTTAGATGATTGTCCATTATCTCCACCATCAAAATCCTTCCATCATCATCTGTATATATTTGTTCCGAAGGGATTGTATCTCTAATGTATAACACCACTCCTCTTTTTACACTGTGTCAACGTTGTAAATACTTTCCCTAATTTTTGTTGTTTCAATATATGGTCATGTTGTTTTTTAATATGTACTTCTTATAGGCAGATTATATCAAATTTTAATTTCTCTAATTTATGAAATATTTTTCTTCTTTTAGTAGCTGAATTAAATCCATTTATATTAATTGTAATCAATTTTCTCTCATCCATTTTAGACTTTATAAAAAGGATTGGTTGCTCTAGTTGATCTTGGTTCTCATTGCTCTCTGGGGACACAACCTACGGCTCCTTCTTCTTTTTCAATTACTCTATATATTCCTCTTGAAATTCAATTAACAACTCTTCTTTTCTTGCATCTTCCTTCCTTCCTCTGAAGTATTCCAGATAGAATAACTCAGCTTTTCCAACTGTATCAATTCTGTGTCTTTGTTCCTGCCAGGTAAACATGAGACCTTCTGGTGTCATTTATTTATCTCTTAAGTAACTCTTTGGTCAAAAATAAATATTCTCTTCTTATCTCTCTCACTCTTCTTGGTACTCGTTTCAGTATTATTTCTTTATCTTTGTACTTTAGTGTTTTCTCTCTTGCTGCCTGCAGTATTTGTGATTTAATTATTTTCTTAGTAAATCTGATATGAACTTTTCTTGGCAGTTTATTTCTCATCGCATATCTTATGTAGATACGAAAAACCTTGTCCATTCCATCCATAATCTTCTCTTTAGTTATCTCTAATCCTTCTGCCAAGATTTCTGTCATCATTTCAGCAAGGTTTTCACCCTTTTCTTCTTCTATATTTTGAAATCTAAAGCCCCTGTCACACTGCACTAATGGATGGAAAGAGGATGTAAAAAAGAGAAAAACACTTGTCATCCATTGATTAACGCGATGTATCCGTTCTGTACTCACTGCCTCCGTTTTTCATCCTCTCTATCCATCCAGCATCTGTCTATTGACGTTTCATCCGCTCAGAAAGTTTTGAACTGCTCAAAACTTTTGAGTGGAAAATGTATCCAATGCGTCCGTTCTGCATCCGCTAGGCATCCGCTAGGCATCTGTTCTGCATCTGTTACACATCAGCTATATCCGCTAGATATCCGCTGCACATCCGCGCAACTCCATCCGCTCCAGCGGTAAATGGACGCAGGGAGGAAGTGGAACGGATGCAGAATGGATGCAGAACAGATGCCTAGCGGATGCAGAACGGAAACAAAGCATTTAAAACGTAAAAAACATTCGCAGAGGGGACCTATCTCGGATATTAAGGATGTCTAGAGGATGCCTAGAAGATGCAAAGGGACACCTAGGGGAAAACCTATACTGCCTATAAAAAGGGGGAGCAACTCATTTGGATCTCACTTTCAGACCAGCAGCCCTGCGGTGCAGACCACTGCAGCCTTCATCTGACTCTTGCTCTTCCACAGCATCCAGTCATGTCCACCGTGGATCGTAACAAAGTCCTTTTGGCAGCCACCATCCTTCTGCAACAGTGCGAAGCCATCTACAGGCTCTGTGAACTCTACTACGGGAAGAAAAAGAGGTGGCCAAGAAGCGTCTGGGTCCAAAGATGGATCGCCAGAAGAGCAGAGGACAGACTGTACAACAAGCTGATGGTGGAGCTCAGGAACGAAGACACTCGTGCATTCCAGAACTTCATGAGGATACCTCCAGCCATGTTTGTGAAGTTGTTCAGCAGCCGACACCCAGGTTGACCAAGGCAAACACCAACTTCCGGTCCAGCCTGGAACCTGGGCTCAAGGTGGCACTGACTCTGCACCACCTGGCCTCAGGGACCACCTACAGGAGCATGCAGTTGGGCTGGAGGGTGCCACACAACACCATCAGCATTGTGGTCAGAGAAGTGGTGCAGGCCATCATCAAAGAATACAAGGAGGAGCTCCTCCAGTGCCCCTTCACTGAAGAAGGATGGAAGAAAGTTGCAGAGCAGTGGTATCAGAGGTGGAACTTCCCACACACCATTGGAGCCATCGATGGCAAGCACGTGGCCTGCAAAGCGCCAGCCAAGTCGGGGTCCACTTATTTCAACTACAAGGGCTTCTTCAGCATCATCCTCTTTGCCATGGTCGATGCTGACTACAAGTTCATGTACATCGATGCTTCAGGCAACGGCTAATCTTCAGATGCCCAGGTTTACAACGCCAGTCAACTCAAGGAGGGGCTGGAATGCAACCTCATCATGGACTTCCCAGATCCAGACCCCCTGCCCAACGACATGCAAGATGTGCCCTACGTCATCGTGGGGGATGACGCCTTCTCCCTCACAACCTACCTCATGAAGCCCTACACCTCCAAATGCCTCACCCGTGAAGAGAGGATCTTCAACTACAGGCTGTCCAGGGCAAGGCGGGTGGTGGAGAACGCCTTTGGCATCCTGGCCAACAGGTTCCAGGTACTTCTCACCACCATGCAGCATCGCCCAGAGACCGTGAGGAACATCGTGGAAGCTTGCTGCATCCTGCACAATTTCATGCGCACCCGCTACCCAGTCTTGCAGAACAGGCCCGTGGACTGCCAACAAGTCAATGGGGACATGGAGCCTGGGGAATGGAGACAAGGGCAAAACCTGATAGACACTGAGGATGTGCAAGGCCCCAACAGAGCCTCACGTGAATGGAAGAAGCAGCGCAACCTCCTGAGACACTGGTGCAACTCCCCAGCTGGAGCAGTAGAGTGGCAAGACAGGATGGTAGATGCTTAATGGATGCTTCCTTCAGCCTGTCTCATCACACTGATGAGATTGGGCCATGTATGTTGGGTGGGCCTACAATGAACAGGGCATTGAATAAAGAGTTGTTTTTATGTTGAAATGTGTTGATGAATGATTAAATTGTTATTGATAATAAAGGGCCATAGGTGTGGCACCTGGGAGGGTGGACCATCCAGTCCCACAATGCTTGCACTGGAGGTTTATCTATCCCACAGCTATTACCCATCCCAAAGTTATCCCTTCCCATCCCACTGCTATCTTAACCCATCCCTCAAGCATGCAAAGGCTTAAACCATTTCTAAAAGTTTCCACCAAGACTTTATTAAAAAAAAGAAATGAAGCAAGTGTGTGAATCAAAGATAGACTTTATTAAGAACAAGCTATAAAACAAAAATGAGTCTCTGGCACTCCTCTTGGTCGCTCAGTCTCAGGGGTGAAGGGTCCAGGTGCTGTGGAGGTGGCTGGTGCTGGAGTGCTTGTCTGAAGCGCCATTGGTATGCAGCATCAGCATAGTCACCAGCAGAAGCACCACCGCCATAAGCATTAGCATCAGCTCCTCCAGAAGCAGAAGCAGCAGAAGCTCCAGCCCCGGAAGAGCGAGCCCGTGCTACAGAAACCCCAGCAGAACCAGAGTGAGGGCCAGGGGGTGGGATGGTGGCCCTGTCCCTCTTGCCAGGGCTGGCAACAGATGGCTGAGGCTTTCTGTTCTTCCCCATGGTTGTGGGGTTGCTGGCTGGCAGGGAGACTGGCAGGAACCAAGGCTGGCAGGAAGGCTGGCACCAAGGCTGGCAGGAAGGCTGGAAGGAAGGCCGGCACCAAGGCTGGCAGGAAGGCTGGCAGGCATGCAGACACCAAGGCTGGCAGGCAGGCATGAACCAAGGCTGGCAGGAAGGCTGGCAGGCAGGCAGGAACCAAGGCTGGCAGGAAGGCAGGCACCAAGGCTGGCAGGCAGACAGGAACCAAGGCTGGCAGGCAGGCAGGCACCAAGGCTTGCAGGGAGGCTGGCAGGAAGGCTGGCAGGCAGGCAGACAGCAAGTCTGGCAGGGAGGCTGGCAGCAAGGCTGGTAGCAAGACTTGCAGTAGGGCTGGTAGGCAGGCATGCAGGCAGGGCAGGCAAGGCTGTCAATCTGTCCGGCAGCAGGTCTTTCCTCTGAATGGTGACCTGCTTCCGAGCTGCTTCCCTTTATATCCATGGGGCTTACGCAATGCATCCTCCCCACATATGCAATTAACGCTAGGCATCCGTTAGGCTTCTGCTGTGCATCCACTAGGCTTCTGCTCTGCATCCGCTTCATCCGCTGTGCATCCGCTCTGCATCCGCTGTATCCATTCCGTGTCCACTTTGCTGAGGCCCCCCGGAAGCCCTGCAGATGTGCCATCCGCTCTCATCCACTTCCATCCACTAGGCTTCCGTTCCGCATCCACTTTCCATCCGCTCTGCGTCCTCCCCCCGTCCGTTCCTTTCCGTGTTATCTGCTCTGGTTATGCAAATTTTTGCTCCTTTTGAGAGCGGATAACAATGGATGGAACATTTTTCTCGTCCGCTGTGTCCTTTTTACAAACGTTTTGCATCTGTTGGGCAGTGTGACAGGGCCTTAAGATAGAATTTTGATCTATCAATTTCTCATCCCAGTGATCCCAGTGATCTGCTCTTGTCTCTTTCAACTTCACTCAGATGGTTATCCATATCTCCAATCTTCTTATCTCTTTGTACATCTTGTTCTTCAATTTTCTTAATTCTGTTCTCATATTGCATTATCATCTGTTGAATATTTTCAATTTTCTCATCTGTCTTTTCAGTTCTTTGTTCAATATTCTCCGTTCTCTTTTCAATGTTTTCCATTCTCTTTTCAATGTTATCTGTTTTTGCTTGTATCTTTTGAATTCCTTGCATAATGATCTGCGGTGCCACTTCTATCTCCTTCTCTTGTTGTAATATCACCTGTATTGATCATTATCCTCCAGATGGTGAGGAGGAAGAGGTCGGGATTGAAGAAGCTGAGGCTGGTATCTTTCTGCTCATCTTAGAATACTTAATAGGAAAAATGGGAAGAAAAAGCAAGAGTAGCCAACTGCCACTCCAATAAAAAAATAAAAGCAAAAAATAAAAATAAGAAGGAAAGGGGAAAAAATCTTCAAGCACTTGAACACCTTAATCCAATTGGTTCCAATTGTGTGAAAGAAAAAGGAAAAAAAAGAAAAAAAATGTAAAATGGAGAAAGGATGAAAAAATAAAAAAAATGTAACCAAGCCTCCAGGTGGCAACGCTACTTATTTCCCTTTCCTTACCCTCTAATATTTAATCCAGGAATTTTTAAAAAAAGAGTCTAAAATTGTTAAAAAGAAGAGATAAAAAAAACTTTTCCAAAGAGTTATTTTAAAAAGAAAAAAATAAAGTTAAAAATGAAAGACCAGTCCAGTTTAAAAATTAAAGTTTTTACAAAAATCCAAAGTTCCAATAAAAAGAAAAAAACAACACCCCTTCAGGTTTAATTTGTGCTTAATCTCGTCGCTTGACCACTTTTATCTTCACTTTTAAATTTAACTTTTCGTCTTTTAGGGTATTCTCTCAGGAAAATAATAAGTAGAAATTTATCTCACCAAACTGACACACTTTCTTTCCAGCTTTCTTCCATTCCGGAGCTGCCCCAGCTTCAGAGCTTTAATGCTGAAGGAATAAAAGGGCTTCTCCTGGATCTACCAGGGACTTTGCGATGTCCCTGGGATCCATAGGATGTGCCCTCCTCAATCACCATCTCTATGGGATGGTTTAGGTCCGGTGGGACCATCCCGCAACAGAGATATTAGTGACGATCTTAGAGCTTCAAGATCGCACACTGTATCGCTGTGATGCCAGCTCCGTCCTCCTAAAATAATTTCAATTGTTAATGCTTTTATTTAGAATCTTTGTTGAAATATTGTGAGAAGTTTACATATCAAAAAGTCAGGCAGACATTGTGTTGCTGGTGTAACTTGTAAGTAATTAAATAAATTGCATACAGGAGTGAGAGAAAGCAACCTCAAGAGAAGGATGTTTTAGACTATCTGCAGCTCTAAAATTCTGCTGTGGTGTGCAGAGGCAGCTCCAAGAATTGGAGTTAGATTGTACCATTGTTTTTTTTAAAGAAAACTGTTGTTATGGCCCTGTGAAGCAAAATTGGTTTTCCTCAGCCTGTTATGCTCAGTAAACCTAAATCAGGGGCTACTCAGCAGACCAAAGAGGCATTGAATTTTTAATTATTTTTCTCCAGCTCCAGAATACCTTATTTTAAGGCCTAAATCTACTAATAGTACAATGTCTTCTTCTTATTCAAGAATAGGATCTAAAATATTACCTCAGAACTTTTTTCTTTTTAAAAGAATAATTATCCTTATCTTTATTTCAGAAAACATTTGCTTTATATTATTTGATCTTCAAAGCAGATAGTTAAGTAATTCTACTATATCTGCGTTGACAAATCCTACTTGTTTCTCTCGAGATAAATAAATAATGGACATTTCAGCATTTAGCCGGAATTAGTGCAAAGCAAGGATATGTTTAGAATCAGCTTATGCTAAAGCTTTCCTTAGTAGGCTAGCACAGAATGAACAGTGAAAATAACCAGCATTTTGGGTTTTAAAAAAATGCAACTACATTATTGTTTACATTCCATTCCATTATCAAGCAACCCCAAAAGGGATTCCATTGTTCATTTTGCTGTTAGAAATATGTGGATCATTAAGTCTATTCTAAACAAAGGTACTCAGCAGCATGCTATTTCTATGCTTGCTAATAATGTAAGAGAAAATCATTCCTTCAACTATTACTATAGAATGTATGGTCAATTGTAAATGACCTAGAATGTATTACATAACCCATCTTTCAGATATATTTTGCACTTTGTTAATTTATATATAGAGAGGGATATAGGTGTTTTCACAAGTGCAGAAAATTTAAGTGCTATGGAACAATGGGCAAATGTCCACAGTATTCCAATTCCATTTGGAAGCCTACTACTTATTTTTGGTAGGATCTGAAGCAGATTAATCTTTGAATTCAGAAAGGAAGCATGTCATAACAAATTATACAGTAGTGATATCCATTGGGGGATCAAAATTTGCATGATACTGACTTTCCTGAAGACACTGGTATTATATACAGACTTTACTTATTTGACCATAAATATTTATGTCTAAATATTAGATACAATACTATAACTATAATGTCCTCATCTTCAACTTACAGCAATATGAAAATCTTAGTGTTCCAGTTCTACAACATCCAGAACTTCCTGACATGTTACTTATTCCTGTTCTTGGACCCAGGTTTGTGTGTGTGCATGCTTGTGCGTGTGTGTCTGTGCACACGTGTGTGTGCACATGTGCTCGGGTTTGATTTCATTCCTAGACCAATCCTGATTTTGAATATACAGATGATACATGAAAAATATATGTTCATTTATCACTGCTTATTAACAAGAAATTAATAATGTTCATTAACATATTCATTTATAATCATAATTTGATATGAAGGAGATAAACCACAGCAAACCTTGAGCTTATGTGTTTGCCTTCCATGGATGATCTCTCACATTTCTTTGATAAAATCTGACAAGCAGTTTCAAGCAGGCCAGATTCACACCATGATTTATACACAATAGCTTTTACATGCTTGGACAAAAAGATAAACCAAAGATAAGTTCACAATTTTTGAAATATTTTTATTCTATTCAAAACAGCTATTTATCAATAATTTGGGTTTCTTTGATAATTATCTCTCTACTGGAGAATGAAAGGAAAGCATAACTAAAATCTCTTTCCCTAGAATGTCAATGTTTTAATATTTAATATTTATTATGCTGTGATGCATGATGGGTGAAAATTGCAATTACAAGCAATTTGCAGAGCTTTGGATTAGATTATGAAGAAGTGTTTCAGAACACAAAAGAGCATTAATGCAGCACTTTCCTAAAAGTCATTAAAGCACTAAAGCACCTCAGTCTTTTTTTAGGATGGCTTGGCATATAGAGATCCTGCAAACAGATTCAACAGTTTCAGAGAGGTGCTGTGTTTGTTTTACCATGTATTCTGAAGTAGCGGTCCCCAACCATTCCCATGGACTGGCAGTGGTGGCAGCAGGAGGGGGACAGGGGATGTCTTTGCATGCTCAACCTAAATCCCATGCATGTGCAAATGGAGCTTCACATGCTTGTCTGCAGCTTCCATGACTCAGTTCTCAACAGGCCATGGGCTGGTACAGCTCAAAAATTGGGGACGGGGGGGGGGGTGTTTTGAAGCATCTTCACTCAATAAAAACAGGAGCTCTAGTTGGTTATATATTTCAGAAATTTAGAAACACATTGTGTGTGATTAGCTATCAATAATGTGTCCTCTCTAAATGTTACTACTTTTTAAAGAACTCCTTAGTTTTATGAAAACATATTTACATTTGTGAATGTGACTTTTACATACAATTATTATAAGTTGCAACTTTAAAACTGAAAGGCTGCAAATGAAATTAAAAAGCTAGAAAGCAAATGCGCTGTTGGAAAATCGGAAAAAAAATCTAATTGTGGGTGGGAGTGGGAAGTGGTCAAGTTAGTGCTTTTTAAAAAGTAATATTAATAAGCTAATTTTATTTAATATCACTATTCCATTGCAGAAAGGATCTGCAAAGATTGCCAAATGAAGTAATTGTTGATGCACAGTGTGGAAGTGCTGTGCTTCGTGGAGCACATGTTTATGCTCCTGGGATTATATCTGCTTCAAAATGTAAGAGTGTTTGTGTATGTTTAATGAATATTTTTTATTATGGTCATTGTAGAATTGCAAACAAAAATGAGTTAATATAAATTAAAAACAAAATAAGATAAAATATTATAATGGGAAGTGGGTTCATTAAAGTCTGCCTAATTTACAGGCAGCACAACAAAATTTAACTATATTCAAGAAGACTGATGCTGTTCTGATAATTACTGTACATAAAAACAAGATTAGAATTTGCTAGCTGTTTTAGCTGTTTAAAGAAGTTTTAAGATGGGTTCTTTTGTCCTTATTAGAGGGTACAAGTAGCAGGAATGAGTTGTAGTTTCTGCATCTCTAGCCCACAGGACCACAGTCTCAAATCATAGAAGATTATGTCTGTGTTTATAATACATAAATATATATAGTTGTTTAAGTATTAACATGTGGTTTTCTTTTGTTAATACACCTTTCATCTTGTTGTCTTTTTTATATTTGTATCCTGTTGTAGCCATTTTGATAAGGTATAATTTTTTAATGTTAAAACTGAATTTTCAAGAATCTCCCCACCAATACCCATTTCATTATTCTTTCCATATATATTTTCTCAAGCCTGTTTAATTGATTATGCACAATCAAGTGAGTTCACATAGACATGTACATTTTCCCTACATTTTCCTAATCTGTCCCTTCAAGTCTTTCAAAATATAGGAGCCATGGTGGCGCAGTGGTTAGAATGCAGCATTGCAAGCTAATTCACTGCTCATGGCCAGTAGTTTGAACTTGACTGGCTCAAGGTTGACTCAGCCTTCTGTCCTTCCGAGGTTGGTAAAATGAGGACCCAGATTGTTGAGGGACAATGTGCTGATGTTATGAACTGCTTAGAGAGGCTGTAAAGCACTATGGAGTGGCATGTAAGTCTTATTGCTGTTGCTATCCTTTCAAGTTTCCCAGCATGGACCACTCCAGAGATCTAAGTTTTCATGATATGGCTGAAGTAGAGTAATTTGAATGTGGTCATTGGTACCTTGACTGGGAATTCTGGATTGATTTATCTTAGGATCCAGATTTGTTTTCTGAACTATCCATGTTATTCTTGGGAATCTTTTCCAATAGTACAGTTGAAAAGTGTCAGTATACTTTCTAATCCTGCTTCTTCAAAATCCATATGCTTATTTACAACCTGCTTATTTATAGGCAGTAGTGTGATGCAACTTGGACAGCTGGGCTCACAATTTTATTTTCAGAGCTTTATTATGATCTCATTTTCATACTCATTTTCATAGATTTAGATGCTTCAGCCAAAGTATTCTACAGTCCCTCCTTTCCCCTTCCAGAATCTGCAAGACTATAATGTTAGAATATTATTTTTTCTTGAGGATTAAACATTAGGATGTATTTCTTTAAAAGTTAGGCAAAAAATTGCCAAGTCTGCATCTGGGATAGACATCAGTGATGTTTTTCCAGAGCTTATCTTGACTCAAGTACATTCTTTTGGACACATGGGGTTCAAATATGTGGAGTCACAAAATCCCCAGTGAATGTCTGCATCTTTGTTCTTGAGCCAAGGAGAACAAAAAACCAAAGATATCTTTCCCTCTCTTTTCCCCAGTCATGAAAGCTGGCAGTATGGTTTCTGTGTACTCTGATATTGAAGGGAAATGCAAAAGAGGAGCCAAAGAGTTTTCCGGAAATAAAGTTTTCATTGGAAATGGGATTTCAGAACTGAGCCGCAATGAAATATTTACTTCTAATGGCCCATTGAAGTAAGTCAGAAGTGAATAACCATGATTGAAAATCTGCCCCATATTGCTTATTTTAATAGAAAGCTACAGATGTTTGTAAGTCATCTCACTATCCAACTAATTTGTATATATACTTTAGCCCAAATTTCTGTTGGGTTTATTTCTCCAATGTTGAGGCTTTTCAACAAAAAATTGAATCTGAATCTTGCTTAGTCAAATAAATTCTTCTCAGATATCATTATCAGAAATGGAGAAATCCCATAGGAACCAATCTTTGAAGATGAATTAAAATGATAATGTTTTCTGATACTTCTGATATATTGGCTCTATGCTTCAGTAATACAGTAGTTCATCATTAACCACTGAGGTTTTTTTTTTTTGTATAATAGTCTGTTGCAGCCTTGATAGTACTATAGAACATGGCTAGATTTAATAATTATTAACATTGTTTTACTTTATATATTATTAAGATATTTATAATTAAAAATAGTGATAGAGTGCAGATGAAGATTTTCTCTACTAGTAAACAAAAAATATATTCAATATAGTAAGGCCTGAATAAAAGAGTCAGATCATAGCCACTGTAGTAGCAGCGTCATATAAGTTCATGGTAGCAAAAAATTGAAAGACAGTTCATAAAAGCTTCTGCTTTTTTATAAAATGAGTAGGAAAAAAGGTCTACTAAATTCCTTCCAAAGGGACCCTTTTATTACCTTTGGTTAAATAGTTAAACATTTAAATAATAAACATTTGTAAAGATTATTAAACATTATATATATATATATATATATATATATATATATATATATATATATA
>BLBF01008896.1:991-13113 GCA_015471245.1 Laticauda colubrina | reverse complement strand
AGCTGCGGTTTCAGCATGGGGCTGTAGTTGTTTTGCTAAGTATTTAGCTAGGTTTTGTGATGGTGCTCCTATGGAGCTGACTATGAGTCTGAGAGATATGCCTTCTTTGTGTATTTTTGGGAGGCCGTATAATTTGGGGCATCTAGAAGATTTTTCTCTTGGGATGATCATCTGTTGGATTTCTTTGCTTATGTGGCTGGTTATAATTTTCTTCTTGGTTGATTTTTCTAGATATGTGGTTGGGTCTGTGTTTATAGGTTTGTATGTGGAGTCTTGGAGTAGGTCTGTCATTTTTGTTGACAAAATTTAGCTTCCCGAAGGAAGCTAAACAGCACACATGTAAGTTCCCGCGAAAGCCTAAGAAAACATATATATATACATATATACATACAGTTCATTTAATGACCATTTGAAGTTATGATGACACTGAAAAAAATGACATGACCATTTTTCACACTTATGACTGTGTTGCAGCATCTCCTTGATCATGTGATCAAAATTGGAAATCTTGGCAACTAGCATATATCTATTGCCCGTCATGTGATCCCCTTTTTGTGACCTTCTGACAAGCAAAATTAATGAGGGAAACCAGATTCACTTAACAACCATGTTATCTGCTTAACAACTGTAGCGATTCACTTCAGACCTGTGGCAAGAAAGGTCGTGAAATGGGGTGAAATTCACTTAAGAACAGGTCTTGCTTACCAACAGATATTTTTGGCTTGATTGCAGTTATAAGTCGAGAACCATCTATCTACTTCCTTGGATATTGTTATTACTCTATTGTTATTACTATTTACAACTTTGTTGTTGTAAAAACAAAGAAATGAGGAAAATGATGCATGCAGAGAAAGGATCAGTTTCTCTCTCTCCATCTCTCTCTCTCTCTCTTTCTCTTTCTTCTCTGTCTGTCTGTCTGTCTCTCTTCTCTGTCTGCCTGTCTGTCTCTCTCTCTCTCTCTTGCTCTCTCTCTCACACACAGATTTATTATACAAAGCTCCTACCCAATTCATAATTACAAATTCACTTTCTGTTAAATGTCCTATCAAGTTTTGAGGGTAGAAAACCAGCTGTGGTTTGGGATCCAGTATATTTCATGGAGTCCAGTGTATATAATTATCTATCTCCTAGAAAGATATTTATTGCCTGAAGTTTAACAAAAAATATGTTAGAGTAAAATAATCTGAAAATAACCTGTTCCAGTTTATATTGACATTTAGTCATGCTGGCCACATTTCACGGAGACGTCTTCGGACAGTGCTGGCTCTTTGGCTTTTTAACAGAGATGAGCTCCGCCCCCCAGAGCTGGAAATGATTAGCACGTATATGCAAGGGGAACCTTTAAGGACATGTTAGTCTTCATTAACCTTGACCCAAATGCCTAGGGTAATCTTGTGATGGTCAATGAAGGTACTGTGTTGTGGTAGCAATACCAGATCAATAGCACCATTTCTAGATATCCTAAAAGGCAGGAAGACAGATCCAAAAATGGTGCTATTCTTGATCATAGTCCTAAGTGGCCTTGTTAATGTGAGATATCAGTTTTGCAATGCCTGCTGGAAACTTTTACCACAGTGTTTGGAAATGTACTTACCAACCAGAGGATATTGTCAAAAAGTTGAACAGGGATGGAAACAGGGAAAATTCTCCAAAATCAGGTGATTCATGAAAGAAGAAAGAGACAATCAGTGGTTCAATCTTCTGAGTAGTTTATTATTTAATAAACTATTAATAAATTATTATTAGTTTATTATTTAAAACTATAATAATATAAGATCAGAAAAAATATGACTGAGCTCTACAAATCTGCTGGTGTGGTTAACTATGTTGGAAAAGTTACATTAAATAAAATTCCACATATAATACAACACAACAGAGGTTTATCCAAAGTGGAGGAGATAAAAAAAACAAGTAACATCAACTTTATTAATGTTTGGGTGTCATATGCCAAGTTTTGTTTTTATCTGTTCAACATTAATTCACGAATAAAGAAGAAGACCAGGCATTCCTTGGGTATTCTTATTGCATTGTTACCAGTGGTGGTATTCTATCGATTTGGCCCGGTTCTGCTGAGCTGGTAGCACCAATGAACAGCGGAGACTGAACTGATTTTCTTTGATGTTGGGCCCACCCACCCACCGGGCTCCCATACGAACCTTTATTCCTTGCTTTTGAAGCGCAACTGCTTTGCGCAGCACAGTAAATTGTTGCGCGGCAGCTGCTGAAGCAACAAGGAGAGTGCAGGATTGCAGGAGGTGAGTCAGAAAGCCACAAAGTGCATGTTTGGCATGCACACATGTGCAAAGTGTGCATGCGCCCACAAAGCGCGCCCACTAAACCATGCCCACCGAAACAATGGTAAAAATATTGGAAATGCACTACTGATTGTTACTGCACCTCTATTGCTGAAGGTGTAATACCAGTTCCGGGAACTGGTACAAGAAAATCTACTCAAAATGGTCCTCTGAGAAAGAAAGCTGGGCAACCCACCTCCCTTCTCTGATAAGGATTTTGAAATGATGAAACAGGCTCCTTTTTGTTGGCTGGATGTCATTAATTAAAAGAATGGGTGTCTTATTCTCAAGAGTGCTTTATTTCATCACTTTAAGAAATATCCTCCTGGCAGTTCTGACTGCTTACTTGGTTTAAAAGGTAAACTTTCCTTGGGTTGTGGCTGATGTCAATTATGGCTTCCATGCAGTCTCAGAGCCTCACTTTTCTCTAATAGAAGCTGTTAACATCTTCAAAGCCATATCAAACAGTGTTTGTTCTGGCTTTTGATTCCCCCCCCCCCCCACATACACACAGGAAATTCAAAGACTTCCAAACTAGTTGAGAGAAGGGGAGGAATTTCACATTTTATCATATGGCCATTTGCCTTTGAATACTTGAGAGCCAACTATAACTATCAACTCTCTAACAAATACATTCTTATGCATTTTTAAAAACCCAACCTCTCTTGATTATGTCTCTTGACTTTGCATTGAAACAGACTGTAGTCCTGTTATCAGCCAGCCCATGCTGCATTTCGAGAGATAGATTGGGGAGAAAAAAGACAGAAAAGAAATTATAGTTATTTCTTACTCACAGGTTTACACTTTACAAATATGGAGAATTTTGTTTAAATCAGAACCACTTCTTGATGACCCCATAGCCGACTGATGCTTACAAAGCTTATACTTCAGAAAAGATTTCTCTATTTTGTTTCTCTCACCAAATGGATTGCTCAGACATTGATAACATCAAAGAAAAAAATAAATAAGCAATGTTCTTTAGAGAAGGACCTGGCATCTGGGTGGCTTCCAACTGTTTTAGAGATTAATTCCTGCAAGTCTTAGTCACCATGGCCAAGAGCAAGGGATCATGGGACTTACTGGGGATACCATTGTTTTGTTCGGAAAAATACGAGGTAGACCGGGTTCCAACAACAAAGTCTTTATTCTTAAATTGTCAGTGAACGGAACGTTTGGCTGAAACCGCGGCAGCCTTTTATACAGGCTAGCCTGCCGGCTTGTAGCCAATGGCAGCTGTTTGATTTTGCCACCTTTTTCAGTTGATTTGGATTGGTTCCTAGTGAACCAATCCAATGCTTACTTTAGTTAACCAATCAGGTTTGCATGTTTTGGAGTAACCCAATTTACATATAGAACACCCCTCCCCCCTTAGTTCAGTCCTACGTGGTGACGTAGTCTCACAGGTAGGCGGGGCTTCTCCTGACTCAACTGGACTTGCGCGGTTCATTTTTGGTGGAGACTTCGACCAGTTCGGATGGGGCTGCTGTGTCGTCCGTCCCTCTCTCTGGAACCGTCTGGAAGGGTGAGTCAGCCATTTTACTGCCGCCTGAGTTTCTTAGGCCAGCGGTTTTGCCGCTCCCTCCCATTTCCTCCGGGCAGGTCGAGCTGGCCTGGCTGTCCCCTTCCGATGGGCTCTTCCCGCAAGTCTCTTCAAACAGTGAGTCTTTCATTTGCTCTTTTTGTTTGTTAATCTCTTTGGGTTTTGTTTGTAATGGTTCTTTATTTATTTCTCGCATTTCCCCCCCACACCTTGGTTTGCCATTCACCGGTTTTTTTAACGTATGGGTGTATGTCTGTATTTCGTTCTATGTTTCGGGAACGGAGCTGGTCTATGTGCCGCTTCCATTCCCTGCCGTCATCAATTGTTAACCGGTAGGATTTGGGGCCTGTTATTTGCGTGATTTGTCCTGGTAGCCATACAGGGTCCCTGGTGAAGTTTTTAGTGTAAACCAAATCGCCTATTTCAAATCTTCTAAATTGTGTAGAGGAGTCGGGAGAGTTTTCTGATGTAAAATTTGGGTGCAACCTATCAAGGTGTGATCTTAATTTCCTCCCCATGAGTAATTCTGCTGGGGATTTGTTGGTCGTGGTACTGGGCGTTATGTGCTGGAATGTGAGCAATTGGTTTATTTTCTGTTGGACATCTCCTGTGTCCATTCTTTCTAACCCCTCTTTGGTAAACCGGACCATTCTCTCAGCCCTGCCGTTTGCAGCCGGGTGAGCCGGCGCGGTTAGGGCATGTCTTATACCTAGGGAGGCTAGGTATTGCTCCAATTGTAGGCTGGTTAGCTGTGGCCCATTATCTGATACGAGGACGTCCGGTAGACCATGGGTGGCAAAAAGGTTGTCTAGTTGTTTAATTACAGTTTCTGTTGTCGTTGATGGCATGATTTTTACTTCTAGCCAATTAGAATAGGCATCAACGACAATCAGGAATGTATGCCCCTTGGTAGGACCCGCGAAATCAATGTGGATTCTTGACCAAGGGCCTTGCGGGGTTTCCCAGTCTCTAATGGGCGCTTTAGGCGGGGACGATCTAATTCCCTGGCATTTGTTTCACAAGTTTACCCAATATTCTATGTCCCTATCAATACCCGGCCACCAAACATAACTTCTAGCAAGGCTTTTCATTTTTACAATTCCCGGGTGCCCTTCGTGTAACATCCTAAGTACCCTGGGTTGTATTTTGTTAGGAATGACTACCCGATCGCCCCACAATAAACACCCCTTTTGAATAGAAAGTTCAGTCTGTCTGGTCCGGAAAGGTTTAAAGTTTTCAGTTTTTTGGTTTTTTGGCCAGCCTTTACCTACCCAGCTAAGAACGCGGGCAGTCAATGAGTCTTTCGCGGTGGCTCTGGCGACATCATAAGCTGATATGGGTAGATCGAGGCAAGTCTCTATTTGTAATGTTGTCATCGCTGGTACCGGGTCTTCCTCAGTTGCTGGTAAGGGTGCTCTGCTCAAAGCGTCCGCATGGGAAATTTGTTTCCCTGGTCGATGTGTCAGAGTGTAGGAATAGGCTGCTAGGAATTCCGACCATCTAGTCATTCTCGGAGAAAGGATATTTGGTGTTGGCTTGTTTCCCGCCAAAATTCCCATTAGCAGTTTGTGGTCTGTTATAATTTGAAAAGTCCGCCCGTAGAGGTACTCGTGGAAATGTTTCACTCCAGCGACAATTGCTAGAGCTTCTCTGTCGAGTTGGCTGTAATTTATCTCGGTTTTAGACAGGGTCCTTGAGTAATATGCGACGGGTGCCTCTCTGCCATCAGGCAGTTGGTGGCTCAGGATGGCACCGACTCCAAATGGCGAAGCGTCGCAGGTCACCCTCAATGGCAGTGTGTTGCTAAATTGAATGAGAACATTTGTTGATGTTAGCAAATTTTTAATTTTTTGGAAGGAGTTCTTCTCTCTATGACCCCAAGTCCAAATTGCTTTCTTGTCCAATAAATGGTGTAATGGTTCTGCTATTGTGGCTTTATTTGGTAGGAATACATTATAAAAATTTATCAGTCCAAGAAATGCTTGTAGTTCGGTTTTGTTTCTTGGTTCTGGCGCTTCATTGATAGCTTTAATTTTTTTGTCTGTAGGGTGTATACCCTCTCCATCTATTAAATAGCCCAGGAATTCGACGCTATTTTTTTTTTAGGCAACACTTTTCTTTTTTTACTTTGAGGCCAGAATCTCTAAATTTAGTGAGTACTTTTTTAAGTCTGTCTTTAAGTTGAGCTTCATCTTTGGCTGAGATGAGGACGTCGTCAAAATATGGTACGACTCCTTGTATGCCATTTAGGAGGCGCTCCATTAGACTCTGGAATACGCCTGGTGCTACACTCACTCCAAATTGGAGTCTGTTACACTTAAAGGCACCCTTGTGGGTAACTATAGTCTATGCTTCAGCTGTCTCTGGGTCCACTGGGAGCTGCTGATAAGCTTGCGCTAGGTCGAGTTTAGCAAAAAATTTTCCTTTTCCCAGGGAGTGTAGTAAATGTTGGACTACTGGCACCGGGTATGTGCTCTGTTACAATGCGTGGTTCAGGGTAGCCTTATAGTCACCACAGATTCTAATGGACCCGTCTGGTTTAATAGGTGTAACTATAGGCGTTTCCCATTTGGCATGGTCCACAGGTTCTAATACCCCTTGGGCTATTAATTTGTCTAGCTGTTCCTCTATCTTTGCCTTTAGTGCAAAAGGAACTCGCCTGGCTTTTAATCTCCGCGGTGTTATTTGGGGGTTTAGACTAAAGGAAATAGGATTTCCCCGATACTTGCCAAGTGAGTCATCAAACACGTCCTGGAATTCCTGGATGAGGTCTTCTACCCATCCGGTTGTGGATACTCGGTCTATTCCGGTCATCCCGATGCCCAATGGTGCGAACCGCTCGATACCCAGGAGGCTTGGTCTGTCTCGGTCGACTATGGTCAGCAGTAGCACTTTAACATACTGTTTGTATGCGACTCGGAAATGTCCCATGCCGACTACAGGGATTTGGTTTCCCTGGTAGTCTTTGAGGGTTAGTTGCTGCTTCTGAAGTTCCTTGGATTTGATACCTGGGACTAGTTGTTTTATGGTGTCCCAAGATACCATTGAAAGGAAAGATCCCGAGTCCACTTCCATCTTGCAAGGCTTTCCTTCAATATTTACAATTACTTTAACTTTCTTCCCGCTTTCCGTCTGAGCGCTTTCTATAGTGACAGTTTGGTGTGTATTGGCTCGCTTCTCTTGTTGCCACTTTCTCTCAGTTTGTTTTGGCTCAGCTTGTGTTGGGGAATTTCTGCGTCTTGTTGGGCTGTAGCTTTTTTTGTTCCTGCAGACTTTCTCGATATGCCCTCGTTTCTTGCAATGTCTGCAGATGGCATCGAGAAATCTGCATTCAGCTCGGGAATGGTTTCCTCCGCAGCCAGCGCATTCCCACCAATTCCTTCTTTCGCGCTCTTTTTTGTTCGCGAATAAACGGTGGACCTCGTCATCTTCACTCGACACGGGTGTTTTGCCATACTCTTTGTAGTGGGTGGTGGTGGTAGACTGTTTTTTGTCTTTGGTTGGGTTTGTTTCTTCGTTGTGTGTTTTCATCTTCTTCATTGTGACAGCCCATTTTCTCGCGGCTTCAGCGGCTGTGGCTTCCGCGATGGCTTCGTTTACGGTGATGTTGGGTTTGTTGAGTAATTTACTCTGTGCGGTCGAGTCTCTTAAACCCAACACTACACGATCCTTCATTGCTTCATCAATGTTCAGGAAATCGCACTCACCCCCTATTTGTCTAAGGGCAGCAACGAAATCGGCGACGGTTTCTCCTTCTCTCTGGTCTCTGCGGTAAAATTCGTGTCGCTTTATTAAATTAGACACCATCGGGGCATAGTGGGCTTTCAGAATTCGTTGTAGTTCTGGCCACGTCAGTTGTTTGACATCTCGGGACTTTGCCAGAGCCTTTGCCATCTTGAAAACCGTAGGTCCGCAGTGTGTTAAGAACACAGCCCTCTTACGCTGCTCTGAGATTCCTTCCATCTCATTACTCTCCAAGTACATTTGGAAACGGTCTGCATAGGACTCCCAATCTTCTTCGTTGGGATAGAAGGGTGCAGGCGGTGCGTTGTTTCCAGGCATTTTTCGTCGCCGTATGGACTTCTTCTCACTGTGTACAGGTCTCGCGTTTAGGACGATCCCACCTTCGTCGCCAGTGTTTTATTCGGAAAAACACGAGGTAGACCGGGTTCCAACAACAAAGTCTTTATTCTTAAATTGTCAGTGAACGGAACGTTTGGCTGAAACCACGGCAGCCTTTTATACAGGCTAGCCTGCCGGCTTGTAGCCAATGGCAGCTGTTTGATTTTGCCGCCTTTTTCAGTTGATTTGGATTGGTTCCTAGTGAACCAGTCCAATGCTTACTTTAGTTAACCAATCAGGTTTGCATGTTTTGGAGTAACCCAATTTACATATAGAACACCCATATTGCTAATCTTATTTTGGAGGGACTGCTACCTCAGCTGTGAGAAAATACATGGATGACTCTGTTGTTATTGTTATTAGACAGCTATATTCTCCATGTTTTTCTTATTTCTTATTTTTCTGATATTATCAAACCAATAGATTGGTTACTTTTCTAAATTACTCAATAATTAACTGCCCTTCAGATCAAGTATATATATAGGTGTGCATGCATGCACAATAAATATAAAAACAAACCAAGGGACAGTAAACAATAGTAGTAGCAGACCATTAGTACTGACAGTAGCAATAATAATAAAATACAAAGCTGCTTATTTATTATATTTAAGAGGCACTATACTAAAAGTCCACTTGCATCAGAAAGCTGTCCCCAGGAAAAGAAGGGAAAGGGTGTGTATCATTTTGTTCTCCATTCATGTTTCTTGTTTTCTTATTTTAAATATGCAAACACATTACTTCAGTTGTTCACATAACCCATAATGTTAACAAATCCTTGTACTCAATTTTCCCAGTGTATCTCTCTTTCCTAGTGGATGCACTCCTGAGGCAAGAATTGCATTGTAAGCCATGATAAAAATATAAACACCAAAAGAAAAAGAAAAAAGCACCCTTATACAATCCATAAAATATTTTATGTAGATTTTATGGATTGGTTTGCTTAAAAACATAGCTTGCTTGAAAAACATAGCTTGCTTAAAAAAAAAAAAAAGCACCTCCATTATCCTTGCTTAAAAGAAGACTTCATTGGAAAATGTGACCCTGGGGGAGGAAATATTTGCTTTTTTAATTAGGGGGGAAACCACTGGAACTTTTAGAGTTGTTTTTCACAAGCTGTGCTGATATGATATATCCAATAACCATGTTCTTTGAGGAATCTACCTGCTCTGAGTGAATGCATTACTCGGATTGCTGACATTCTATTGATAATGTTGTCAGGTTTCCAAGTGATGAAATCCATTCAAAAAGAAAAAATCAAAGTCCGTCTTCCATAATAATTTGTTTTATTTAGAATAGCATCAAATTGGCAAAGTCTGTTGTAATTCTGGATCTGACACAACCCAGAATTACACCACATAATATGAAAAATTGGAAACAACCTCTAAAAAGTCACATTTTCCAATAGAAGTAAATCAGCATTGCCTGGTGTCATCAATCTCTGCCTCCATGTCTCAGCAAGGCCAGCTTTCATTCCCACGGGAAGAAACACCACCTAGCCTAAACAATTCTCTCTATTTCCACTCCTCCCACCTTAGGAATGTGGCAAGCCTGAAACCCTTCCCCCCCTAAAGATCCAGTGGCATCTAATTAGATCCAGTGGCATCTAATTTCTTTTTAAATCGCACACCTGAAAAACATTTGACAGGTATCGTACTCTGAAGTCTTCTGCATTTTTGCCCAAAATTCTGAAGACCTCTCAATAGCCATTATTTCTTTAAAAGTATCTTGTATGGACCTAGTAAATATGCACAAGGCCCATTGGTGTACCCCTTATTCCTTCAGATGCTTGCTGCCAGGGTAGGTCTTCATGGTGGGTGCTGGTATGATTGTTAATTGCTTTCCCTCTTCCTCAGAATGCACTTTCACTGGCTATTGTTTTCTGCTTCCTATCCCCCTCAGCCATTTATTAAGGGTTTATTTACAAGAGTATCGACAAATGTATAACAGCGTGAACTGAAGTGGATCCAAAGTTTATTCCTTTCTATTTTATTTGACCTTGTTAAAGTGAGGAAACAATTATTTTCTCTAAAATACCTATATGTGAACACTTTCCCTTTTGCATTTATATGTTAATAACTCAAATTATACGGTCCTTATTTAGCTCTTTACATGTAGAAAGCAATTCTCAGCACTTTCAAATAATTCATAGAAAGCATTGCTGCAGGGCTGCTGTGTTCTGAAAATTATATAGATTACGTTTTTGAAAGGAATGATGCAGGAGTTGAACCAACTTTTCCCAAAGGAAATTGATACTCACGTCATATCGAAGAAAGGTTGGATTACAGAAAGTACAACATTTCATTGAATAAATTGTTAAAATGGAAAGAGAAAAAAAATAATACAGCACACTGCATTACATTGTAGTCTTGCTCACATTCTGGCTGTGCCTTTTATTCAAGATCAAAAATAAAATGGTACCTTTTTATTTCTGTTTTGTAGAACTTTACCCATAAAGGACTAGTTTTGCAATGCATTAAGAAAGTGCAGAAATTATTTTCTTCTGCGTGAAAATATGTTGGACAATGAGAACAGGTCTCAACTCCTCAAACCAACCGTATCTCCTTTTCTCTTCTTTTTTGATCTGTATTATACATTTTTATTTGCTTAAAAATGAATAAATTCCTTGATCCTAACATTTGCCCAAAAACTTTAATTGTAACTAATTTAATTAAAAAAATGATTCCTGGTGCATCCAGAGGAGTATGAGATCACATTATACCTGTACATTTCTTAAACAATCATTCATGTATTTCTAGATTTGCACACTGGTCATAATTTTTGAATTAGTCCCAAGATTATCAGAGTAATATTCCTATTGTACTGATTGTAGAACACTTAATATACTTCCTTCTTTCCTAAAAAGCATAGTTGTCACTCTGAACTTATTCTGCTATTCTGACACCTTCAAGAGTGACATTGATTATTAGAGTGATATGGATATTATTCAGAAGTGGTATTCAGCAGGTTCTGACCAGTTCTGGAGAACTGATTGTGGAAATTTTGAGTAGTTCACCTCTGACTGGAGATTTTACAGTATCCTTCCTCTGCCACACCCACCAAGCCATGCCCACAGAACCAGTAGTAAAAAAAATTTGAATCCCACCACTGGTATTACTATATAGAAGGGTTAGATAGTTTGAATTGATGCCTCAGGTGCAGGACTTAGGGAAACCTAGTCCTAATTTAAGTATGAAAGCAACTGGATGATCTTGAGCCAGTCACTCTCTTTCAGCACATGGAAGGAGACAATGGCAAACCACTTCTGAAAACTCTTGCCAAGAAAACTGCATGAAATTGTCTATGTAGCTGTCAGGAGACAAAATGCACTTTTGTATTTTAGATGAAACTGCATAAACCAAGCAACAAATTATCTCTCTGCCTCCCTCTCATTCTCTCTCCCCCTGTCTCCTTCTTATCTGTTTGTCTGTCTGTCTCTATCTATCTATCCATCCATCCATCCATCCATCCATCCATCCATCCATCCATCCATCTATCTATCTATCTATCTATCTATCTATCTATCTAATCTATCTGAATAAAAGAAAGCAAATAAAATAAAACTGCATTTGGCAAAAATGAATATTTAGTTGATCTTGTAAAAGCAAATTGGATGAAGGTAAAATGCAACCTCTAGGGAGCACATGCCATTGTGTCAAAGAGATAACCTAAAATTAGTAGAGGGAGGGAACATCCTCCATGGGCTTGATAGATCAGCCTCTGAAAGAAGAAGCATCTGAAGAAATGTCTTTCCTTTAGATGGTAATCTTGGACCGGTTTTTAACAGGAGAAGCAATCCTGCAAATAGTCTGAACTGAAGGGCTTTAAAGGTCAACCGCGGCATCTTCATTTATGTCTGAAAAAACAATTTGCAATTGGTTAGTCACTGTATTGCACATACTAGATATATGGATTGGGTATAGATACGTAGCAACTTTTCGTGCCCATAGCTGTAGACAACAGCTTTAGAAGGCCTAAAGCTAAGCTAATAAAATCAAAGCTACAAAACCCCAGTTGGCATCTAGTTGGCAGCAGAGAAAACAAAGAAGTCAGGCATCAGCCAGATGTTTATAGTCCAGATTTTGAGCCTTACGTCAAGATATGCATATGTATGTGTGTGTGTATATATATATATATATATATATATATATATATATATATATATATAT
>BLBF01008891.1:1580-12729 GCA_015471245.1 Laticauda colubrina | reverse complement strand
TTAAAAGCACAACTATAATGACGTGGGAAAATACCCGAACAAAGCTGAATACCATATAAATATATATATAAGTTGATTTGTCTGTTTTAAATGTATGTCAAATAAATGTCTTTTTCTAGAAAAAAAAGCCTTATACTCTTTAAAGTATTTATAAAACTATGGTCTTGAATTAATATTTTGTCACTATAGGTAAAAAAATTACATGAAAACTTTAGTTTTACATCAACAGAACAATTTCAAAAACAATTACACTTCCATGGTACTTACTGGGCTGCCCCTTCCCTGAGGAGATTGTCATTGTTGAGCAGCAAACGAACATCTAAGGCAGAAAATATTCAGAAAGTTACAGCTTTGAAGCAATGTCAATTGGCATTCAGATTCATGTCTGAGTAAAAAATTGTTTAGCTATATTGTTCTTAACAGGTACTGCTGTTCTTGGTAGGAACTGATAAGGTTCTCTTAGAAACATATGGGAACTTAACATAAACATAGAAAGGATATCAAAATAAAATATTGTATCATTGCACCCACCAAGAGAAATTGGAAAAGTTTCAATAATTATTTTCTATTATTCTAAGTAAAATGGCTTTTTAAAAACTAGCAAACACAGGGTTTTCTAGAAGATGATTGGTTTGTACGGTAAATATTTTTTATTACTGTAATGTATTATTACTGACATTGTGTCCTTGCTTTGATATTGTTTTAATTATTTTAAGCAACTTGGAGTCAATCAAGGTTACATAGAATATAAATAATAAAAATAAAATAAAGGTTACAAATTTTTACTAACAATAATACAGAGAAACATCAATAACCTTTTGTTGTTTTACTTACCATTAAACACTTCATTGAATTCCCCTGGAGGCGCATGAGTGATAAATTTTGCAGCAATACGAACCTGTAGAGAAAATTATGTGAGCTTAGCAAGTCAGGTTTTATTGTAGTTTTTAAAATGGTATTTAGTTTTAATGACGGAGAGTCATAACATACAAACCAAAGAATAAAGTATGCTCCTGTAGCCTATGAAAAATCCTCACTTGTTCCACCCTAGAAATCCTAAATCTCTTGTTTTCATCTCTTCTATAACATGTCTCATCAAAGTGTCAACTGGAATATTATTAGATGATTAGATAAAAAAGAGATATATTCTAATGTATTGATTAAGCCTTTTAACAGTCATGTATATGAATAAAATTTTTCAACTGCCCACAAAAGTATATATGCTGCTGAAATACTCTTATATAGCTTTATTGGACAGTTTGATATCCAAGAATTTCAGTGATCTGTGTGTCATACTTTTCTCTAAATCTATGGAAATCAGTTTTTAATATCATCAAAACTAACACCCAATATTTAATATCCTCATATAACAATTTTTTTTCATCATGCACAAATGAAGATTCTGAACTAAGTGAACACTAGAATGGGCGTTGGTATAATTACCTGAGAACACCCTTCTATCTTGATGCTAGAGTCCAAGATGGGTTAGACTCCTCCTAATGAAGTCATCAAGCTGAGTCTGTCTTATATAAAAGACCAGCCTCTGAGAGTCTCCCCAGCTTTGGCGAAGATACTTGACAGACTTTAGTGGGTGTCTCTGAAAGCCAAAAAGAACCTTAAACATCGAACATACCTTACCAGGACTGGACGAAATAAAGGGTGGGGTTGGACTCTAGCAGCATAGATAGAAAGGGCGTTCTCAGGTAATTATACCAATAACAATTCTCCTCCATGCTGCTGCGAGAGTCCAGGATGGGACATACCAAAGCCTGCATGTCCACGGGAGGGTCCTCGTCCAGCTGATAAATCCAATTGCGGAAACACTCTCTGAAGTACCCATCTGCCAAAGGCTGCACTCGCAGAGGAAAAGGAATCTAGATGGTAATGTCTGATGAAGGATGACAGAGATGCCCATGTGGCTGCTCTGAAAATTTCTTCCAGAGGTGCCTGGGTGACCCAGGCAGTTGAAGTCGCGGCACTTCTGGTAGAGTGTGCTGACAGACCCTTGGGCACCGGGAGAGCTGTAGACTTGTAGGCCTGTGCAGTACATGCTCTGATCCACCTACTTAAGGTGGGAGGGGAACCCTTGTTCCCCAAGTGCAATGGGGAAAAGTATACAAACATAGCTTCAGTTCTTCTAAAGGCAGAACTATGTTTGAAGTAAATTCTAAGTGTCCTCCTAACATCTAAGGTATGCCACTTACAATCTAATCGTGGCACAGCAAGTGCAGAAATCTGGCAACACGATGTCCTGCGACCTGTGGAACCAGGTATTAACCTTCGGGATGAAGGTGGGATCTAAACGGAAAACAACTCTATTATTATGAAAGGTGCACAGATCACGTCTGACCGAAAGAGCAGCCAGCTCAGTCACCCTTCTAGCAGATATTATTGCTATTAGAAAAACCACCTTCAGAATCAAGAGACAGACATTGAAGAGACACTGACTGAAGGGGTTCGAAGGGAGGTTCCGTCAGGGCCTGGGGCACCTTCGTAAGGTCCCAAGAAAGATACCTGTGTACATCCGGAGGGTGTAGGATGGAAGCCCCTTTCAAGAATCACCAGACAGAAGGGTGGCAAGACAAGGCAGGAAAGGTTTCTCAGGAGAGAACTGAGGAAAGGGCTGCTACCTGGCAACGTAGGGTGTTAGGTGCTAAATCCTTCTCTAATCTGTCTTGAAGGAAACATAATACCTCTGCTACCTAAGCTGAGGTAGGATTGAGGCCGTCCTTCAAACACCACTTACAAAAACCCCTATAGGGACCGTCATAGATGCACATCGTAGATGGTTTACAAGATGCCTGGATAATGAGGATAACCCTCTCTGGGACATTAGCCTCTCTCAAATGTTGCTGTTCAAGCCCCACACGGTCAGTTTGAACCACTGGGGATCTGGGTGGAGTAAGGCTCCATGGAGTGATGGAGTGAGATTTTGTTGGCTGGGATCCCCCAGGGAGTGGCTATAGACAGGTTCACCAGGTCTGCAAACCAGTGCCTCCTGGGCCAATGAGGGGCCAGGAGAATTAGCTCTGCCCATTCCTCCAACATTTTCCAAATGACTGCCAGAATGATGGGAAGAGGGGGAAAGGCAAAGAGGAGAACCCTGGCCATCTGCTCCAAAGAGCATTGGTACCCTCTGCTCCCTTACAAGGAAACCTGGTGAAAAATCTGTTTGAGCGTTTTGGAGGGTGGCAAATAGATCTACTACCGGAGTCCCAAACCTGAGGGAAAGTTCCTTGAATAGTGACAGGTGAAGGCACCATTCTACGTGGTTGACCGAGCTCCGACTGAGCCAGTTGTCTAGGGAGTTGTTGACCCCAGAGATATGGTCTGCCGAGATGGACAGCAAATGTCTCTTCGCCCACAGCCCAAAACATTTGGCCTCCCTCATCAGGGCCCTAGATCTCATACCGTCTGTTGACGTGTGCCTTTGCGGCCATGTTGTCCGTCAACACAAGTACATGAGATCCCGTCAGTGTCCCTGAAGTGCCTCAGTGCCAGAAAGATGGCTCTGAGCTCCAGCCAGTTTATTGGATGGGTCCTGTCTAATCTGGAACCAACCTCCCCCTGTGTTATTTGGCCGTCTATATGGGTCCCCCAACCCAGAACACTGGAGTCCATGGTGAGCAGGAGTCTGTTCGGTTCCTTGAGTGGGAGGCCCTTCTAGAGAGCCAGAGAAAGCCACCACTTGAAGGTACGCCGATTCTGTGGGGTAAGCTGGACCCTGGCCGATGTGTGGCTGGTTCCTGCTCATTGAAAGGGGAGCAGAAACCATTGTAGAGACCAGGAGTGAAGCTGTGCCCACATGAAATAATCTGGTAGTGGGCAAGAGGTGGCTTTTCTTGGTGTTGATGGAAAAGCTGTGGCTCTGGAGAAAGTACAGTATAACTTGTAGGTCTCGATGGGTGGAGTGGATGGACGATAGTATCAAGATGTCGTCCATGTAGCATTGGATTCTCAATGGAACGGATTGGAGCGAAGCCATCAATGCCACTATTCAACCAGTCCCTGAACATCAATGGTGACGTGAGTCCAGCTTTTCATGGTCCCTTAGGCCTCGGTGGGGGGTGGTGAGCCATTCTTGATCTCAAATTTTTGAATGATTTTATCCCATACAGGCGTTTCAAAATGCAGATTCTGCATTCAATTCTAGAGAGTGTTCGGGAGGGCGGTCTCCTCTCCATTGACCTTATGAAGGCTTACCTCCATATCCCCATCTGGCCTCAACATTGCCAGTTTCTCCATTTCTGTTACCAGAACTCTCATTTCCAATATTGTGCCCTTCCATTCAGGCTCTCTTTGGTTCCAGGGGTTTTCACGAAGGTCCCAGTGGCATTGATGGCTTCACTCCGGTCCGTTCCATTGAGAATCCAATGCTACCTAGTGACATCTTGATACTATCATCGTTTAGTCATTAATATATTATTGCTATACAATGACAATATGCTAATTAGTAAATTATATTGATACATGAATCATTAACTCATATATTAAGCATTAATATTAATACATTATATATGCTTTCTACTTTGATTACTTACAAAGTAATAACGGTGAGATAAAAATCAAATTATTATTGTTGTTGCTGTTGTGATGGTGGTGGTGGTTAAACATGATTAATACCTTCTGATAGTTTGTAGTTATCATATAAAATTCCCAATCTATCAAGATGGATATCTACAAATATTCTTGCTGATGTTGTATTTATTATATATAGAATATATCATAAATAATGCTAATGTTGTTCATTGCAACTTACACTTAAGTAATTTTCATAGAGACTTCAGTCTATTAGTTTTCTTGCACTCTGCAAAATGTTTTTTTACATAATGAAGAGTTTTGGTTCTTATTGTAAAAACTGTCTTAATTCAGATTAACTTCAATATTATAAACTGAGAAAACTTCAAATAAAAACAATGACTATGACAAAACAAAACAAAGGTAGTACACCAATGGTAGTAGATGCCTTAGAAGTAATCCCAAAACATCTGGAGCATCACTTGCATACCACTTGCACTGATAAAACCACCTATCAAGTCAACTGCAAAATGCAGGATTTTTTGAAACAATCTACATGCTGCAATACCTTTATACTATCAGATAACAATATCTGCCTTTCCAAAGTCTTGAGGACAGAAGAAATGCCAGTCTAAACATCTGCCTGACTGTGCAACCAACCACAATAATTCAAAACTAAATTAGCAATATTTAGATCAATAAAGAACATTTCATGATGCTGTAAGTATTCTAAAAGTAACATTTTTGAATGAAGAAACATACAAGGAAACCAGTGAATTTTAGTAGATTAGTTGGAATAATGGTCTTTATGCAACTTCACAATATGCAATACAAGTAGTCCCCAACATATGATCACAACTGAGCCCAAAATTTCCAATACTAAGCAAGGCAGTTAAGTAAGCTATTTTATGACTTTTTGTGCCACAATTGTAAAGTGGATCATTGCAGTTGTTAAGTGAATCATATGGTCATTAAGCAAATCTAGCTTCTAGATTTTACATATCTGATGCTTACAAATGGTAATCACATGATCCCAGGACAGTGCAACTGTCTTAAATACATGTCAGTTGCCAAGTGTCCACATTTTAATCACATGACCTTGGGATGCTGCAACAGTTCTAAGTGTGAAAATTTTCAAAAAGTCACTTTTTTCAATGTCATTGTAACTTCAAATGGTCACTAAATGAACATTTGTAAGTCCAGGATTATCTATATTAGGAGGTATATTAGCAGCAATATTGTATAAATGATTATAATTAATAATATAACTGTCATTATCTTGTTTTCCTGTGGCCTGATTTTTCAGATTTCTATCTGCATTCATCTATATAGCCACTGCTAATGTTTTTACTGCAGTAGACTAAAATTAACATTTATAAATTAAATTATCTCTAAGCAATGTATACCATATCTCAGAAATCAGGAAAAAATGCCAATTCTCCACCAACCAGTTTCATGATTTTGTTATTTTCATATCTGCTACACAAGAGGTCGCCAACCACTGGTGGGCCACAGCAACATTTTGGTGGTCCACAGAGAAATGGCCCCCAAAAGCAATTAATTCGGGCCACATGGGAAAACAAGGCTGCTCCGCCCACATGGTCCGCCCAGCTGCTGGCCCCCACCCTTCGGCTGAGCGCAAACCTTGAGACTGAGTAGAGATTCACATGAGCTGGATCTGGAAGGTAAGAAGAATGGCGGGAGAAGGAAATCCGTCCCAGGTTGGCTTGCTAATGTTGGTAGGAAAGTTGGTCCCATATTCCAGAGTTGTAGTAGTCCCTTTGGCCATACCGGAGCAGTTCCTCCATCAGGAAGACTACAGCTCTGAAATATGGGAAGTGCTCATGGTAGCTGGTGACTATATTTTTTAAAAAGATGAGTTTGGTGGTCAAAAGGTTGGCGACCCCTGCACTACACAGACACACACACATATTTAATATTAAATTTTAATTTAATATAAAAATAATTTTATATTAAATATATATTTAATATAATTTTTTTTTAAAAAAAATATATTAAATATATTATCCTTTTTAAAACATTTATATTCGTGGTCCTTGCGATTTAAAAGTATTAGTTTGGTGGTCCCTGAAGTCCAAAAGGTTGGCAACCCCTGTGCTACACAAGACAAAAGTTCAGATTCAATCGAATGTGATTTTTATGCCAGGGAACTTTGCATTATTACTCTTTGGCATTTTAGACAGTTCTTATGCAGCATTAAAAAACAATATTGCAAAAACCGTATATTATTTGTCTTCAGTCTATCTATTTACAGTCCAAACCAGGATCACTGTAAGGTTTTGAGAAGACCCGAGATATGTGGTTAAAAAGCGTGAAGATCCTCATAGCTTCCATAGTTAATTCCCAGTAAAGCACAAGTAAAATAGAACACACAACATACAGTATTCACAAAAAATGCAAAATCAAGAATGTACTGTGTTTCTCACAAAATAAGGCTGGGCCTTTTTTTTTTTTTTTTTTTGAGACCCGAAAAAATGGCTAGGATGTCTTTTAGCGGGTTAATTAATTTCTTCTCCCCCCCCCCGCACACCAGCGCCATCTCCAACAACAGCATCTGAGTCGCTGCTGCTTTTCCCCCATCCCCATAACAGGAAAAAAAAAATTGAGGTACCTAGGAGCGCTGCGTGCTGCATTTTGGCTTAATCCCAAGCGGCTGGGTGGGCGTGAGAAGAGCCGAGCGAGCGTCTCTGCTGCTGCTACCCTTGATGCTCCAGCCTTGGGCTCTGCAGGTTTGCAAAAGTCCCGGTGCAGCAGCCCATTCCTGCATTCCAAGCACCCAGGCCGAGCTGCAGCTGTTCCTCTCTCACCAGCGCCATCTTCAACAACAGTGGCAGCGATGGGAACCGTGGAAGCATTTCAGCCGCTTCTCGGGTGGGGAAGCCACCTCCATAACTTCCACGGTTGCTGCCGCTGTTATTGGAGATGGTGCTGGCGAGAGAGGGATAGCTGCAGCTCGGCCTGGGCGCTTAGATGGCCCATTAGATGACATCTCTTAATGGAGGGCATCTGTAGCATGCTCAGCTTGCCAGAATTCATTCACAATAACATTTTTTATGCTTATCATTTTTGTCACCTAGCTTTTTCCAGTGCTGTATCTGATTAAGCTTATATACTGAAGCAAATAAGATCATGTTTTCTAGTAAAGCTTATAGCAATAAGTGTTTATTATGAGAGTTATCCTGATTTTCTAAGAAGTGTATTTAACTGGCATGTGAAAGTACAACTGCCACCCTCAACTTTATTGCTTGCAAACATCTGCATCCAAATTGATTCAAATTAAATGAGATTATAGGTATTGAAAAATGACAAGATATTTTGCATTTTGTGAGTTAAAATTTAGATAATATCTATGAAAAGAGAGAGAAGCAATTCTACTTATGCTGAACCATTTATGCAAAGACAAAATAGTTCCAATAGGGAATATATTGCTTTTCAAATTCAAATGTTTCCATTCTAGAATAGAATAGAATAGAATAGAATAGAATAGAATAGAATAGAATACCTTTATTGGCCAAGTGTGTTTGGACACCCTAGGAATTTGTCTTGGTGCAAATGCTTTCAGTATACATAAAAGATTCATTCGTCAAGAGTCAAATCATACTAGGAAACAGTCAATATAAATCATAAGGATACAAGCGACAAAGTTACAGTCATAGAGTCACAAGTGAGGGGGTGGATGATAAGGAGTGATGAGAAGATTAATAGTAATAATAATGCATTATAGGATCAAATAAAATCCTTTCCATTATTCCCAGTGGTAGTATTGGACCGGTTTGGCCCAGTTCTGGTGAGCCGGTAGGAGCGATGAGCAGGGGTGTCTGAACTGGTTCTCTCCACCGTTCTGCTGTTGGGCCCCATTTGAATTCCACCACTGATTATTCCATATGTGAGATATAAATGAGAAAATAGTATAACTTTCATAAGCATGTTTTCATAGAATAAAAGAATAAATGTTTGTGCCTGGAACAATCAAAGTATTAAGAACTACAGATTCTACATTGATTCTGAAAAGACATGCTTTCACAGTTTTTGAATAAAACATATAGATATGCAAAAATACTTCACCAGGGTCAACAGTGGAACTTGTACAAGTAATACTGGTATTTATTTCAAATTGCTTTTGATTTTAGCAAAAACTGCCTATATTCACACTTGAATTTACAAGACTAAGCCATTTAAAACAAGAATGGTCAAAATTTCAGTTTGTAAACATAATCATCCATTCATCTAGAAGGAGACTAAATTATCCAGGTTTTGAAGTTTATTTAAAAATAGAGGCATACATATCAAGGTGATATATTCCAAAATAATGGAATAATGAACATTTTTTAAAACAAGAGTAGTGTATTATTGAAATATACTAGTACTCCAGAATTTTTTGGGGAGTACAAGTATATTCCATAGGAACATATATTTATCGAATTTGTCTTTTCCTGACCTCCTTTAAGGAAGGGCAATGCTGAAACAATCCAAAAACTCAGCAACTACATGAACAATACTATTTAGTAGATGAACTGTTGGAATTAAAATACAAAGTGGAAAATTATAATTAAAGCATACCAATGTAAAATTTATATTTTCCTTAAAACGCCAGTGTTCACAGAAACTCAGGACAGTTTTCCAATATGCTCCATTAATTTATGGGGGAAAAACACACCCGAATGGAGTAATAAAAGAAACACACACCCGAATGGAGTAATAAAAGAAAAAGAATAAAAGAAAGAGCAGAAAATTTTCCTGACAATTAAATTTTCCGACACAAATGGTCCTCTTAAACTTACCAACCTCCTCAGATTCAAGAATCTCAGTCCGGCTAAGAACAATAAAACCAATGAAAGAAACCTCAGAGAAGACTCAGAGAACACTCAGAGAAGAAAGAGTATATTTCTTCTGTTGCTAAACACATTCCCAAACACCCCCAGGTTCTTACTTTCTCCTCATCCGATACCCGATCTTCGAAGTCCGCCATTTTGACTTCTATCAGTCTAGCGCCCCACCTGTCACCACGCGCACGGCACGTCGGGACGGGGGAACTTGAGGGCGGAGCGAGAAATTGGCCGGCCGGATGTTAGCGGAGCGGATGTGACCAGCTTGGTTAGGGTTACTGCCTTGTTAGGAAGAGGAGGATGCGAGGTGTCGACTGGAGTTTGTGGGTGTTGCTTGCCATGCTGGGCGCCTAAAAAGTCCGTTTAAAAGAACAATTTATGAAACAATTTTTGATGCTATCCTACACCTTCTCTCATTAAGGGCGCCTCCCCGGCCCAATCCCAATATTTTTTGCTGCCTCCGAACCACTTTGGTCCAAATTGCAAGGCAGCGTTTCATGAGAAGTGTTTTTCTTTCCTTTCTTTTTTTCAATTTCTCTCCAAATGCCTGTTTACGCGGAAACAATAAACCTGGTGCTCAACCAAATCAATTAGTCCTGATTTCTTAACGGGCCTAATCAGAAAATCAGTATATGCCAATATATCGGCATATCCCGGGCAAGATGGAGCTGGGTTCAAAAGGGTTTCCCCTGAAAAGCGCGAGCAGGGTGGTAATCCCGATGAAGCAAATAGGACAGCTGCCCGTCTGAAGCGAATCCGAACGGGGAAGAGAACAGGGGGCTCCCCACCTACCCGCCGCTCTTGCCGGTTTCCATCAAACGGGGCGAAGCGGCTTGGGCGGCGCGCCTGGTTGATCCCGCCCTCCTGCCTGCTTCAGCCAGCCAGGCCCGAGGGCGGGAGTGATGGCGGAGAGTAGTCCTGTGAATGAGGACGCTGCGCCGTCTCTCTCCCAGTCGCCTGGGCTTGGGCCCGGCCCTCGGCGGTGGGAGCGGCTGAGGCTGGCTGCAGGACCCTGGGCGCGGTCATTTGGCTTCCTGGCGGTGCTGGGTCTCCTTTATTTCTTGCGAGGCCCGCTCCGGTTGCGGGACAACTTAGTGGCAGGTAAGGGAACGGTCGCGCCGGGATTGTGAAGAAGCTCTGTGGGGGCAAAGGAAATCAGGTGGCGGGGACTGGGGGAGCCTTCGGCGGTCTCTTTAAGGTCGGGATCGAGGAACCAGTTTTGAGGGAGAGCCGAGCCTGCCAAGTCGCTGCCCTGCAGTTTTGTATTGGTCATCTTGGAGTGCTGGAAGAACTTTGCACATGATCAAAGATATTATCTCTAAGATACTCTGAGATTACTCATGAATGAGACACTCATTCATGCTGGATTTGAATCCTGGTGATCACAGTTGATGCTCGGGCGCTTATTTATCCCAAGCAGAGTTTGGGAAGTGTTATAATTTGAGGGAAGTAGTCTACAGAAAAATTAGAATAAATAACAAAGGATTTCTTCCCCTCAGATTCTCAATTTCAGCTTTTGCATACTTTTTTCCTCTAGTGTGCATTTTTAAATGTTTCCACTCTCCAGAGGCCTGATTACTTCTAGCAGTCAACTGCCTCTTTAATTCCCCACTTTTCATCAACAATATTGTATTTAATTTAAAATTAAAAATCATTTAAAAATATTTTTGTCTGTGCTTTCCTTTAAAAAAAAATTGTTCGTTTTGGTAATCCCTGGAGGGTGAAAAGTTAACTAAAAGAACTGTCAAATGCCTACTGTCATCAAAAACCTGATCTTAACTTTA
>BLBF01008879.1:0-14463 GCA_015471245.1 Laticauda colubrina | reverse complement strand
GAATATCCTATGTCAGTTCACTTACAAATCAGTCCTTTGTTGTCTCTCCCGTTCGAGCAATGCAGTCTTGATTCCAAGCAGTAATCAGGGATCATCAAAGCCAGAGAGAGTAAGCAAGCTGTAGACTTGCTACTTTTATATTGTTTTCATAACCACTCCCTTAATTGCTATTTCACAGTTAAAGCTGCAGACACTTTAACATACATAACTATGATTCATAGTTATTATTTCACCTAAACCAGTTAGGGTAAACAATGTTATCCCTAACAGTGTTGGTTGCTTCTTCTTGCTCCATCTGAAACAGGGGATCCTCCACGTCCTCTGGCATGGGGAGTGCAGCTGTTGGGGGATCTCTGTCATGGGGCCCTCCAAAGACACCTGCCTGTACACTGTAGCTGTCTTCTGGCTGGAAGAGGAGTGGCTCTCTGGGCTGTCTGAGGGAGAGGGTTGACAGAGGGGCTGCTCCTCGGTGGCGGATCTCACCCACCAGGAAGCTTCACCTGGCCATGACATAGGTCTCCTGGTCAGTGAGCTTGACAGTGGCCTGCCTGGATTTTTTCAGGTGCAGCTTGCCATACCAGGTGTGCATTTTCTTCCACCACCCCAGGAGGACATCTGAAGTGTAGCCCAGGCTCTTAGCCTTCTCTCTCCATGCTGCCTGCTTCCGCTTGGTGTCACGATAAAGCCTGTGGCCCTTCCTTCACAGGTACTCATTCTTCCTCAGCCATTCCAGCACCTCCTCCTCATGGCTTCAGAAATGGAGTACTGTTTCCTCTCCCCCTTCTCATTGCCTTGCCTCTTCTTCCCTGTGGCAGGGGCTTCACATCCTTCAGCAGCAGAGTTTTGAGGGCCTTGGGGCTGGTCCATCACAGCAGCACCAGCAGGAGAAGCAGCAGCACCAGTAGGAGAAGCAGCAGCAGCACCAGCAACACCAGGAGCACCAGGAGCACCAGCACCAGCAGCACCAGCAGCTTCAGAGTCAGTGCCAAGGGGTGGGATGGTGGTTCTGTCCTTCTTGCCAGGGCTGGCAGGAATAGGCACAGGCTTCCTCTTCTTCCCCATGGTGTTCTCTCAAGATGTCTTTGGCAGCAGGTCTTTCCTCTGAATGCTGACTGCTTGCAAGCTGCCTCCTTTTATATCCACAGAGCTTATGCAATTCATCCTCTCCGCATGCGCAGTGACCACTTTGCATCTGCTACACATCTGCTATGCATCCTATAGACATCCGTGATGCATCCGCGTCACCCGCTACGCATCCGTTCCTTCCGCTACGCTTCTCTGTTCTCCCCCAGTAGCCCTGCGGATGTGTCATCTGCTTCCATCCACTTCCATTCACTAGGCTTCCTACCAACATCCGCTTTACATCCCCGCTACATCCTCCCCATGTCTGTTCCTTTCCGTTGTTGTCTGTTTTGTTTATGCAAATTTGGGGCACTTTTGAGAGCGGATAACAACGGATGGAAAATTTGCTCGTCCTCTGTGTCCTTTTTACATACGTTTTGCATCCATCGGCCAGTGTGACCTAACCTTAAAGTTCAACTTTTTGAGGTTTGGGGAAGAAACCACAGAGTCAGGTAGAGTATCTCAGACACTGACCACTCTGTTGCTGAAGTCGAAATTTCCTGCAATCAAGTTTGGTGCAATTAACCTTGAGTTTGTATCTATTGTTTGGTCTTGTATTATTATGGTTGAAACTGAACTATTCATTGATAGGTAGGACATTGCAATTTATGATTTTAGATACTATACTTAGATTGGACTAAAGGTGTCATCGTTCTAGGTTTTCTAGATCTAGTTCTAGGTTTTTGAGTTTGGTGGCATAAGGTATTCTGCAATGAGTAGAGGTGTGGAGAACTCTTCTTGTGAAATCTTTCTGGACTTTCTCATCTGTGTTAATATCAGATACTTAATGTGGGTTCCAGACTGATAAGGTGTATTCGAGGATAGCAAATGTTTTGTATGTACTAATTAGTAGTGTAATATTACTACAGAAAAAGCTCCGGAAGATTAGGTTAACAACTCTTAACGCCTTTTTGGCTATGAAGTTACAGTGGGCTCTAGCATTTAGATCATTCGAGATGAATACTCAAAGTTCCTTGACAGAGTTTGGATCATCAAAAAAGTCTTGAATATTCAGCCTGTATTTTGTTTTCGGTTTTTTTTTTTTTGCCAATATGTAAGACAGAGCAATTTTGTTGAGATTTGAAGTTGAAATTTGTTTGACCATTCTGATACATAGTCAAGGTATTTTTGAAGGGTAGCAGTATTGTCTGTGGTGTTGAATAATTTTACATCATCAGCGAAGAGAACACAGTTGCTCTTAACATGATCACAGATGTCATTTATGTAGAATATGAAGAGAGTTGGTCCTAGAACACTGCCTTAGTTAACACCACTGTTGACAGGTACAGAATTAGGTAGGACGCTCCCAATTTTGACCATTTGTTGTCTGTTTGACAGGAATGCTTCTATCCAATTATGCAGGTGTCCAGAGATACCATAAGATTTTAGTTTTAGGAGTAGTTTGTCATGTACCACTAAATCAAAGTCTTTACAGAAGTCTATGTAGATTGGATCTATTGCTTTGCCGTGATCAAGTTGTGTAGTCCATATGTTTCTGCAATGTAAGAGTTGCAGATTACATGATAGTTTTTTCCTAAAACCAAATTGTTTATAAGAGAGTAGGTTGTTTGCTTCTTAGTAGAGGATGATGGATTGGTTACTAATTGATTCCATGACTTTACAGGTGATGCAGCATAAGAATATTGGTCTGTAATTTTTAACTAGGCTGGGGTCTCCCTTTTTGAAGATGGGGATGATCATGGCTTGTGACCATAGATGAGGCAAGGAGCTGGTCCTGAAAGATTTTTCAAAGATTATGCTTCGAGGTTTGGCTATGGCAGTGGATAGCTTTTTTAAGAAGTAGGCCCATATTCCATCCGGTCCAATAGATAGAGATGGTTTTAGATTGCATAGTGATTTTTCAACATTGTCTTCTGTAAAATCGATATGTATTAGATCATTGTAGTTGTCTGTGGTTTGACTGGGAAATATTGGGTATGATACATTTCTGTTTACAAATACTGAGCCAAAGAATGTGTTAAAGAGGTTGGCTTTAATGGTGTCATCGTTGCAGTCTTTACCATTAGGTCCTTTCAGGGATGGGATGCCAGGGATGGCATCTTTTAGTTTGTTGTTTATAAAATTGTAGAAAGTGCGGGTGGAATTGGTGTGTAGAAGCTTTTCCTCTTGTTTAATGTGATAATTGGTGCATTCAGTCTTTATCTGGTGGCATAAATTTTTGTATTGGCTTTTGAAGTTGGCAACATGACCAGATTTGTTTTTCCGCCAAAGTGATTTCTTTTTGGACTGAAACTTCCTTATTGTTCTGGGTAATTTGTATTTTCTGGTTTTGGGAGTTGTTATTGGTACATATAGTTTGATGACTCTTTTGACTTCAAGAAAAATAGATTGTAATGGTCTTCTACAGTCTTGCATCCAGTGAATAGAAATTGCCAATCAAGGGATGAGAGATCATTGTTTATAATATCATAGTTTATAGGCTATTGGATTCAAGTTTGGTTGAAGTAATGTCCCAAGGTGCCATGTAGAGAGCTCTACTGCAAGATGGGAATATTCAGCCTTTTTAATATTTCCTAAAAGATTTCATTCTTCTAGGAGAGGAGTAGGTGCTAACTTTCTACTGTACATTGTAGAAACAAAAGTGGTGCCCCCTTCTATTATAGGGGGATCTGGAAAGAATGGAAAACTCCTTAAAAGAAGGAATGCCAAAACGTCTTTCCATGTTGATACTGTACAAAAAAAAAATGAACTGGATTTACCATTCATTGTAAGAAACACAGCATAAATTTTAAAAAAGAGATGTTTTTGGTTCTGCAATTTCCCCTGTGTACATTTTATTAGCAATTGTGCATTTCAAAAAGCATTTAAATGTCAAACACTTATTTTTTTATCACAAGCAAAGTAATTATCTCCGACAGGAATCACCACAATTTTTTCACAAGGCAAAAATATCCAAGATGGCACAGAGGGCTATTTCAATTCAACAACAATCAATGTATCTTGAACCCAAAGGGATTGGCACAAGGATAGTATTGATTGTGTGTCAGGGTCATGTCAATGGGTTTCCTGCTTCTGTTCTCCTCTGCCAGAATACATGTTCAAACCCTGAAGCTATTCAAGACATGAATTTGCACTCTCATGGATCTCCAAACAACCAATGGTAGATTTTCTCTTTATGTGCACTCTCAGATATACACCTTAATTAATTAATTACTGTAATAGCTATTGGAGTAATACAACCTTTCCTTTAGCATATGATGAAAAAGACAGACATTTTCAAGAGAGATGTTGCTCCTCCTGATTTTTTTGGTGAACAAAATAATGACTATGAACTGCCCTGCCAGTGATGCTTTCCTTATTCCACATGAGTGGTACCAACCTGGGGACCTCGTCATTGGTGGGATAGTGTCCCATACCTATTGCAACCTTTATGAAATTAACTTTAAGGAACATCTTTATATAACATCTTATGATGAACCAAGGTAAGGATTTTTTCCCCTTTTTTAATCTTAAGCAGTTTCTCAAAAATAGCTGATAAGAGTAAAAGATTCTAAGTATAAATGTAGGCTTCATAGCTAATCTAAGTCTATCTTTTGAATATTTTTAGTTACAGGAGAATAAACCTATCTTTACTTTATCATAAGGTGTTTGTTATACTATGTATTAAACTTTAGTGCAAAACATCTTTTTCAATAACATTTAGTAAGCTTAAGGTAATTTTTTAAAAAGGCTGTATTGTCACTCTGACCAAACAAATGTACAATAAATGGCTGATACTTGATGGAATTGTTCATATTCCATTTTTTTTTGGGGGGGGGGGAGAGTTAGAAATTAAATGAAGTTCCATGAAAAAAAACACTATTTTTATTTCTTGGAACACATATTTGTTGCAAATCATGCAAAAATCGTAGAAAAGTAAATTTGGACAGTGGACAGATTATTCAGTATTTTAAAAAACTTATTACTTTCCTACCATCCTCAAAGAAAGAAATGCTTGTTATTTCATATAGAAATGATGCCACCTTATGAGAATTTGTCAACTTCCTTTTTCAACTGGGATATTTAAATCATTTTCAGTGTAATAATCAAATTCTACCAGCACATCCTTGCCTTGGCCTTTGCTGTGAAGGAGATCAATGAGGACTCCCAGACCTTACCTAACATCACTCTGGGATTCCACATCTATGACAGTTACTATAATTCAAGGATGACCTATCGCACCACTCTGGACCTTACTTTCAAATCCCAACAATTTGTCCCTAACTATAAATGTGATCTCCAGAAGACTCTCATGGCTATCATTGGGGAATTAAATTTTGTCACATCATCTTACATAGCTGAAATTATACGATTCTTCAAGATTCCACAAGTAAGTTCTGAATGGATTCAGTAGAAAATAATTAATGGTTGTTATGGAATAATTAATGTCCATAGAAAATTAACCTTAGTTTCTGTCAAGATGTTCTGCATAGCTGAAGGTTTCGGCTAAGATATTCTAAATGGCTTAATGTCTACTGCTTGGCATTCTTTTCTGAAATGATAATGCCCATTACAGGAAGTGAGTATCCATACCTGAGAGAAGATTTGAATGGCTTCTATTAAAACAATTGATCTGGTATACGTGTTTAAAATATTTTCACACAATGAAAACATCCTCAAAATAGCAGAGCTGAACTTTGGAGGTTTTCAAGTCCAAGAAACTTGTTACTATATGCTTAAAAGAATTCCAGAGAAAAAAAATGTTCCTTGGATATATTTAATATGAAAACAAGATTTCTTAATCTAAAAATTAAACTTAATCTAAACACTCAATAGAATACTTTCGTATTTTCTTTCAGCTGACATATGGCTCAATAGCCCAAGAGGAATTTGAGACCAGTAAGCTCTCTTCACTTTACTTCATGGTCCCCAAAGAGCACCATCAGTACATTGGGATTATCCAACTGTTTCACCATTTCAGGTGGATGTGGATTGGGATATTTTCTGTTGATAACAACAATGGAGAAAATTTCTTACAGAAAATGGAGCACTTACTTTCAGAGAATGGAATCTGCTCAGCATTTATAGAAAGACTTGATGAACAACTCCACATGGAAAGATTCACAGAATTTTTTCAAATAATCTACATTATTTCTATTAATATGATAAATAGTGATGCCAATGTGTTTCTTGTCTATGGAGAAGCCTGGACAATTATATGCCTAAAGGGTCTGTCCCACTGAACTGACAGATGCAAAGAGGATGTAAAGCATTAAAAAAAACTTGCCATCTGTTGGAAAACACTGTGCATCCATTATGTACTCATTGCATACGTCTTTCATACGCTATATCCATCGAGCATCCATCCACTGTGATTTCATCCATGCAAGAAGTTTTGAGCTGCACAAAACTTTGTGAACGGATGAACTTTCCACCATGTACGATGTAAATCCGCGACATACGAGCAACAAACGTTCTATGTCCATTTAGCATCCGTTAAATGTCCACTGTATCCTCTCTGCATCCTCTGGGCATCCTTGCATCTCACATCCGCTGCAGCTGAAAATGGAAAGAGGGAGGAAACAAAAGGTACATGGAACGTCTACACAGCATTAGTAGCGCGGAAATAGAAAAGATGTGCAGTGAATGGTTTGCATCCGATATACATCTACGCGGTATCCCCTTTCTTTCCTTTAGGTGTACGTGATGCATCTGCTTCATCTGCTATGCGTCCACTTTGCAATTCTCCCCTAGAATCCCTTTGGAGGTGTCATCCACTTCCACCCGCTTCCATCCGCTAGGCTTCCTATGAACATCCGTTTAACATCCCCGCTACATACTACCCACATCCATTCTTTTCCATTCTTTTCCATTCTATTTATGCAAATTTTCACCACTTTTTGGAGCAGATGACAACGGATGGATCCACCCCCGAAATTTTGCTAGTCCGCTGTGCCTTTATGCATACATTTTGCGTCCGTCGGCCAGTGGGACCAGGCCTTAATATTTGCAACATTTGTGGTAGATCCTGAAAGCAAGGAAACTGCATTATTAAGAAGGGTGTGGGTTATGATTGCACAGATTGATTTTGTATTAGCAGGCATTCAAATCAAATGGGATCTAAAGATGTACCATGGGGCTATTTCTTTCACTGCTCACTCAACAGCAGTTGCAAGTTTCAAGGTATTTCTCCAGACCATAAATCCTCTTTCAGACTACAGAGATGGGTTTCGACAGAATGTTTGGGAACAGTGATTTGATTGTTTATTTCCAAAACCAGAATTACAAGGAATGGACAATAGGCAGTGCACTGGGGAGATGAAATTGGAGGATCTTCCTGCACCTCTATTTGAAATGGAAATGACTGGACAAAGCTACAGTGTCTACAATGCTATTCGTGCTGTGGCTCATGCTTTGCAGGCTCTACACATGTCGGGGTTCAATAGGAGGAAAATTAGGATGGATTAAAAAATTGATCTTTCAAATCTGCAGGATTGGCAGGTATTCTTGAATTGAACTCTTCTTTTATCTCAATGAGCAGTTTGATGTAGAATCATGTTTTGGACTGAGTCTTAATATTATCTGTAAACTTATTTTTGAGAAAAAGATAGAAATTATGTTGTGTTTTATAAAACAGATACAGGAAAACTGGTCTGTGTTGTTATTTTTTCATTCAGGTGTTCTGCTAATCTGATCATCCAGAACTACAATAAAAATCATGCTTTGGTGCCAGTAGGAATTATTTAATAAGTCACCATAGATTGCACAATAAGAGTTAGTTTAAACAATTTACATTACTTTTTACTATCTCTTTCAAAAAGAATTAATTCTCAAAGATCTTTCATGTGGCTCTTGAACTTTTCAAACTTTAGCATTCTGTCCCTATCAGGGATTTAGAGGAATGAAGTAGTGGTCCTTTTTATATTTGGAAAGCATCATTTGAAACAACTCTATTTTTGCAATAGTCTTTGATTCTCATTTATCTATGAAAGAATGTTTATGTCTCAGATTCTAAAACATTAGCTGAAAGAAATTAATCGGAGTCTCAAATAGCTTTGTACCAATGATGAAATATATATGCTCTATCTTGAATTAGTTGTTTAAGTTGTGGACATAAAACTTAAAGCACTTTGCAGAATTCCAAAAACTTATTTTCATTGTGCTTCAGTTCATTTCCACCTTTCCTTAAAATAATATCAATAATGGAGTGGACATTTACATTTCAATGCAAGGGGATTATCAAATTTCTAAGTTTACATGTTTAATAATAATTATTGGAATATGAAGAATGATTGAATGAAATTTGAATATGTTGTCCTTCTCTGTGCTTGCTTTAATTGTCTATCTCTTCCATTCTGTTTCAAGTAGCTCCATTCATTTCTTCAAGGCATTTCTTTTAACAATTCAGCTGGAGAGAGAATGTTCCTTAATGAGAAAAGAAAAGCGACAGGTGGATTCGACATCACCAACTTGATCCCTTTTCCAAACAGATCTTTTCAGAGAGTTAGAGTTGGAAAGCTGGATTTACAGACTTCAAAAGGAAAGGAATTATTCATTGATGAAGATGTGATTGTCTGGAATCCGGCTTTGAACCAGGTATTGAAAAAATGCATTGACCATGCTTTAATCCATTATGATCTCTCTATTTCAAAATCTGATTTCTGGATTTTAAAGAAACAAATGTTGTTGATGAACAAGCACTCATTAAATTGACATAGTGATATTACAATAAAAAATCATGTTTACATTATTATTATTTGCTCACCCTAACTTTCAAACAGGAAATTTTTCTCATCATTTTAAGGTCAGGTTTCCAAGTGATGAAATCCATTTAAAAAGAAAACCAAAGCCCATCTTCCGAAGCAAATTATTTTGGAAAGCGTCAAATTGGCAAAGTCTAGGGTAATTCCAGATCAGACACAATCAAGAATTACCCCACAATATTAAAAGTTAGAAACAATCCCCAAAAGTCACATTCTCCAATAGAAGTAACGTTTACTTGGTGTATACATCTCTCAAGGGGCCCCAGCACGGACAGCTCATTTTCCATGAGAAGGATATCGACTAGCCAAAATAACTCTCTTTATCTCCACTCCTCAGTGTGGCAAGCCATAAACCCTTCCCCCAGGACTGCCATGGAGAAAGTAAGAAAAAGTATATGTATTAAGCCAAACTAAAATGGCTACACATATGTCAATTTCAGGCTTGACATCTAATTTCTACTTTTTAAAAAATTCCTACATCTATCCTTTTATTTATCCTTTGACAAACAAATTATCATCCCCCTCCATAAAAGAATAAAATTACAAACTCTGTTAAATATCTCCAATTTCAAAGCCTTCTGTGATTATCACCAGGTCCTTCCACTTTCTCATTGCAATGATCCTTGTTTCCCTGGATCCTGGAAGAAAAGCATTGAGGGGGATCAATTTTGCTGCTATGACTGTGTTCCATGCCCCGAAGGGACGATTTCAAATCAAAATGTTAGGGTAGGAATTCTACCATATTTCATTAGACTTAAGCAAACTTTAATAAATTACTGGGATGTCTACACTTAATAAGGAGATCGTTGGGACTCTCTGAGATTGCTTGTTTTCTTGCAGATATGTCATTACCCTAAATAGGTAATATCATCAAGGCTAATAAAAAGTGCTGTTTGCTGTTAGTTGTATCCAGTGAAAGGATTTTATTTAAATGAGCCCAAACACACTACAACAATCTAGAATAGCAGAAAAAAATGGAGCATCTATACAACACATTCCAACAAAATGTATACTCACACAACTTTATGAAATGTCTCTGACTACTCAACCCTGTATAGCACAACCAACACTAACCCTAAAAATAAATATGCAGCCATACATCAAGAATATCTCAAAAGTCACCAACAGTCTATGCAACTGAATGGAATCAGAGTACTTCACTAGATAACTAAAGCCCTTCGAAACACTCTAAGCAAAACAAAGGACCCAGCAGCCCTATAAGAAAAAGCAAGAGTCACCTACAACATATAATGCAAGGATTCCAACAACCACTACGTGGGACAAAAAGACAGAAAATTGGTAGAATGTATCCCAGAATATTAAGAAGACATCATGGAAACTGTTATATTTCACAACATATAGACAGACTTAGCATAGTTTCAATTGGATAAATGTGAACTTGCTACACCAAAGTCCAAAAACACCATGGAAGTTCTAAAAGCTTGGCACTCTGAGAAATTAATCACAGTAGATACATAGACATTAACAACATTTATAAATTGTGCAATAGAGACAACCAACATACCCAAGAGAAAACAGAAGGACTCCAGCAGCTCTCCACCAGGAATCAACACCCAGATTTGCATAGATTAACTCCAAAATTAATCAGATCAACTTTCAAATAAACAATATATCAATGAAAAAACTGCCAAAGAGCCATCAATAAAGAGCCCAACCAAAGAATCTCTAAGACTGCCCCTACCCACATAGACAGACAAGACACGAGAATATAAACTGACAGTAAACAGCAGTCCTGACTAGCACTGATGGTATTAGGTAGCTCGGGTAATAAAATGTCTGCAAGGAAACAAGCAAGTTGAGAGATCACCAATCACCCCATGTGGATTGCCCAGATAAAAAAAATATATCCTTGATTTTCTTTCCAGATGTGGAAGATTGTTTTGAATGTTTAGAAGATCATTATCCAAATAAAGAAAAGAAAGGATGTATCCTGAAACTGCTGGTTTTTCTAACTTTTGAAGAAACCTTAGGAATTTGTTTAGCCTCAGCAGCGCTTGGTTTCTTCTTCTTGACATCATGGGTACTTGGAACATTTATTAAGTACAGGAATATGCCTATTGTCAAAGCCAACAATTGGTCCATAACCTACACTCTCCTTGTCTCTCTTCTGCTCTGTTTTCTCTCCTCTTTCTTCTTCCTTACCCAGCCTGGAAAAGTGACCTGCCTTCTCCGACAATCAGGGTTTGGTATTACTTTCTCAGTGGCCATTTCTAGTGTCCTGGCCAAAACCATCACCGTGGTTGTTGCCTTCATGGCCACTAAACCAGGATCTCAAATGAGGAAATGGGTGGGGAATAGATGGGCTTTTTGTACTGTTCTTTCCTGCTCCCTGTTCCAAGTATGTATTTGTATTCTTTGGTTGTCAACATTTCCCCCATTCCCTGAGTTGGACATGCACGCAGAGTCCCAAGAAATGACTTTAAAATGCAATGAGGGGTCACCTTTCTTCTTCTACTGTGTCTTGGGCTACATGGGTATCTTGACCATTGCTAGCTTTATTGTGGCTTTCCTTGCCGTAAATTACCTAACTGCTTTAATGAAGCCAAGTTCATCACCTTCAGCATGTTGGCTTTTTGCAGTGTGTGGATCTCCTTTCCAACCTATCTGAGCACAAAAGGAAAAACCATGGTAGCTGTGGAGGTCTTCTCCATCTTGTCCTCCAGTGCTGCTTTACTGGGATGCATATTCTTGCCAAAATGCTACATCATTGTTTTTAGACCTGATCCCAACCACAGGGAGCAACTCACAAAGAGAAATAGTTCATCATGTGATATTACTGGGTCAGAGAAATTGCCTAAAAAAAGAAATAGAAAATGTGCTATCTGTAGAAAGAATACTGTATATAAAACTATAGAAACAGCTATTTTTTTATTTTTGACAAAGAAGTATTTGTGTATGATATTTATGATTATTAAAATCTATAATTTGCACATTCCAAAAGAAATGCTGATATTGCCATGTGATTATAATTTTTCTAGATTCTTTTACCATGTCTTTTCTTCTTTTCAAAACATCCATTGAGTTTGATTTTGGTCATCTAGATTTTGGTCATCTAGTGATTTTGTTCACTGTTATTATATTTAAGATTTTTGCTCAAATGATGTCCAATATTTGCAGATACATGTTCATCATTTTTATACTATCCATTCCTTTTTTATTTTTAAATTTTTTTTAAACATTTTTGAAGACAGCATTTTGTCCAAATCGTTTTTACAAAGAATAAGAACCATAACTAGTACTATAAAAAATAATGCTCCATTTTCTAATAAGAATACTTATACTGTAATATCATATAATATTGAAGTTATACATCATCTCTGTTTTTAATAATAGCATTCATTTTTTTCTCTAATTTCTACCCTTGTCTTTAACCATCCATATAATTTATTCCATATCAAGTAGTATTTCCTTGTATGTCCAATCACACTTGGCCAGTAAAGAATTCTATTCTATTCTGAGTCTTCTTTTTCTTTTATTTTTAAGGTTAATCTTTCCATCTCAGCATATTCTAAAACTTTCCTAATTACCTCCCTGTCTGGTGGGGTATTCTCATTTTTCCAGAATTTTGCATAGTTAATATTTGCTACTGTCACTAAAGTAAAACATGCAGCTCCTTTATCATAATCCTCTAGGATTATGTCGAGCAAATACACTTCTGGTTTCCAATCTATCTTCTGCCTAATTATTTTTTTCCCTCCAGCTCTCTATTTTCTCCCAATATTCTTTTGCTTTGATGCAAGTCCACTTCATGTGGAAGTAAATCCCTCAGTTTTGATTACATTTCCAGTATTTTGCAGACAAGTTACTGAACATTTTTGCCACCTATGGTAGATAGGTGGTAGATGCCACCTATGAAACATTTTATGTAAATTTTCTTTATATGCTGAAGCCATCATCAATTTAGACTTCCTATCCCATGGTTTTTGCCACTTCTCTAGTTCTATATTATAACTGAACTTTTTTGCCCAAATAATCATTGTTTCTTTGACTTGTTCCTCCTTTGTACATCAATAGACAATTATATGCTTTTTAAATCAATTTTTCATCTGTCCCCATTAGTATCTGGAGCAGTGGTGGGATTCAAAACATTTTACTACTGGTTCTGAGAGCATAGCTTGGTGGGTGTGATATGGCTTGGTTGAGTGGCAGTGAAGGATCCTCCAAAATCCCATTCCTTCCCCACCAACTAACCTGTATTGGGGACAGCAGGTCCTCCCAGATTCCCATTTTTTTTAGAGGGATGTGAAAACTGGTGGCACAGAATTCCCTAAGAAAAGAGGTGCATCAACTATGTGAGGGAACCAAGGTCCTCTTCAGAGTTTTTTTTTTTTTTCCTGAAAATTGACATGTAGTCTGGCTGCAAACAAAGTGTCACACCCCACATCAGAAGGGAAGACATTGGAAGTTGCAGCTCTAGGGTGGTAGATACCACTTTAGAAAATTTGCTTGAGTCATGGGATGAAAAACAGATGGCAGTACTGGCCAGTATGAATAAGAGGAAGGCAAAGAAGATATTTAGAAAATGGGCTTTGCTAAGGAACGACAGTGGGAGGAAAATTTGATCTGACAGTGGTACTTTTGATTTAAAATTTTTAAAAGCGCTTAAACCCTGAATCAAGTCCAGCCAAATACCCTACTGGTATTGCTGACCTGAACTAGCCAGAACCAAAGATCGATTGGGAAAGATCAAGCTAAAGTAGAAACCTATTTCTTGGAAGAGAAAACAGATAAAAATAATAGCTCCCCTACTGAGCAAACCAGTAATGGGAGGAGAAAGGGGCAGATATTCGGACACACAGTCCCTTCTCTGTCTCAGATCTTGTTATTTGGAAGAAAAGACACACCAACATTCAGGTCCAACCCTCAAGCTGTAATCTGAACCCTGAAATCATTAATAGAGAGCCACAACCCATCCTGGTAAGACATGAATCAGTTACTGCATGTTTTCCTAACTCAGGATGAACTATTGAAACTATTTGAGAAAATAACACAAATAGCCAACCAACCTATTATCCCAGGACAGGCTGCCCAGGCAAGAGTTGTACCCAATGCCTTGATTGGGATTACAATAATGCTAATCACTGGGAGAACTACAAAAGGGCAAAAGGTAATCTAATGGAAGCCCTAGAGGGAAGATGAAAAAAGGCCCTCATCTGGTCAGAATTCCAAAAGACAACCCAAAGGGGAAAAAAAAAATCCTGAAGTCTTTTGGGTTCATCTCTCAGAGACAGCTGTGACATATGCCCACCTAGACCCAAGCTTCCAAAAGGACCAGAGAATTTTAGCCTCAGCCTTTGTGGATCAGGCTACTGGTGACATCAGGGATCATTTCCACCTTATTGTAACCAACTGGCTCACTTTGGAAATAGAAGAGTTGCGTAGAATCTCAAACTTCATTTATGATCAAAGGGATAAATTAAAAGTGGAAGAAAAAGATAGGAAAAGGAAGATAGAGAGACATGAAGAGCTTAGAGTTTTTGTTGCCATGCAACATAATGCCAGACAAGTACAACAAAGGACCGCTGGTATTAGGCAGGAATGCTGGCAATGTAGGCAGAGAGGATGGCTCTAAGATAGGTGCCAACATTGCTATAAATGTGGTAAAATAGAGCACAGA
>BLBF01008860.1:6410-18431 GCA_015471245.1 Laticauda colubrina | reverse complement strand
TTTAGCTTGTCTACCTAACCCTGGTTGGGGAACCCAGGCTTAACAATAAGAATTAATTAAAAAGGAAAAAAGATATTTTAAAAAAATAACTGAAAGGGAGTCTCTAGCCAAGAATATTATAAAGTCAAAAAAAACAAGAGGAGATGAAAGAGAAGAAAAAAAATAGTCCAGTTTCAAAATATAAAAGCATGTGTACAAAATCCAGCAATGAGAAAAAAAATAAAAATATTTCTTTGACATTAATTCCTCTTTTTCTATTGTATTAAATAATAAGCAGCTCCAAAGAACACATGACATATTTTAAAAGACAATGCAAATCTCCCTCCAAAAATAGCACAAACTGGTATGCATTGGAACTACTGTATAAATGTTTAAAAGGTAATTATACAAATAATTACAAACAAATACAAACAAATAATTTAAACTCAAAATATCACCTGTCTGATAAATAATGGGAAACTTTTTTTCACAGATATGTAGTATGATACCAGGTAACTTAGTATAGTTTCTAGATTAATTGTGATTAAAATATAACATAAAAAGCGTAAACCAAGCAATTATCCAAAAATGGTAACCAAAGAATTTCTTTACTCCACCAAAGCCTTTGAAAGCAGCCTGTATTTTCCATATCAAGAGGCAGGTTTATACTAGACTTTGAAAATGTAATAGAAGAGAAAGAGTAGAAATTGTTCTTTTCACTGAGAAAAAGCTGTTCCAAAGGATGGGATTGTCACCAAGAAGACTTGACTTTGTTTCCCTGATATCCATACTCCAGAGATGAAACCAATTTCATGCTTTTTCTAAGAATCTCATCATTGGATAGGCAGTGTCAATCCAGGCAAATCATCTCAAAGCCATTTTTAACAAACAGAATCATAAATTGAACCCAACCCAATTGGCAGCTAGTGCATTTCTTCACTTAGAAGCGTTTTATGACAGAAAGTTTATTTTCCTTGGGTGCCTTCTCAAATTTCAGTATGAACTATTCCTATACCAATGTTATAAGGTGACCAATTTGAATAATCATGTTTAGCATTTCAATAGATATTATGTTCATTTTGAATTAGTTATGAATTGCCACATATTATAAACTGAAAAAAATTCTTGAATTTAATTTTATCTGTGGCTGACGGTGCATTGATAGTTTACATCACACTAAAATGTCAATTTAAGATTTGGTTGACTAGGCCTGCATTCCTTTGCCTTGCAAAAAAATTCTGATTAAATAATATGTTTCAGATAAACAGCTGATAATAGAACTTCAACCTCCAGGATTTAGAAATGTAATGATGCTTCCTGGAAAAATGTGCATGTCATGTAATAGTCAGAATTCAGACATTGTTCAAGAAGTTAAAGGTATTTTGTAATTTTGGTACTTTTTAAACATTTTAAGATAATGTAAGACATGTAAAAGAGTATTCAAACAACCAGGAAATAAACATTTCTAGTGAAGTGTTGTTCACCTTAAGCATTTTCTTCTCTAAAAGCTTTATATCTATTAAATAATTTATATATTGTTTCTGTCATTCTGGATTGCTTAAATCAACGATATGAGAAAGTATTGTTGCTTGTACTAAATATTGGAGAGGGACTAAAAGGATCCAGACATAGCAAAAAATATCTTCTGAAGAAAATATTTTCTTTATGAGACAAGGGCCGTTTTACTGGGGTATCTGTCAAACATTCATATCAACTGAGATTTCAGAGTAATATCATTCTTGTTTTAATTTGCATAGAATTGAGACATTTTCATGGATAACACTATCTCAGCAAATTGCAGAATAAAATGAACTATGTCTATACAGGATTGTGGTGGCAATAATTATTCTAACATTGAATGGTGTTTTCAGTGTCTTCAAAGCTTCCACAAATCCATATATATAATAGAATAGAATAGAATAGAATAGAATAGAATAGAATAGAATAGAATAGAATAGAATAGATAGGAACAGAACAGAAAAGAACAGAACAGAACAGAACAGAGCAGAGCAGAGCAGAGCAGAGCAGAGCAGAGCAGAACAGAACAGAACAGAACAGAACAGAATAGAATAGAATAGAATAGAATACTTTATTGATCAAGTGTGATTGGACACACAAGGAATTTGTCTTGGTGTAAATACTCTCAGTATACATAAAGAAAAGGTACATTCATTAGGAATCAAGAATATAACGGACAACACTTAATCATAGTCATAGAGTACAATCAACAATCAAATCATACTAGAAAACAGTCAATATAAATTGTAAGGATACAAGCAACAAAGTTACAGTCCTACAATCACAAGTAGGAGGGGATGGGTGATAAGGAGTGATGAGAAGATTAACAGTAATAGTAGTGTACACTTTGCAAATAGTTGAACAGTGTTGAGGGAATTATTTGTTTAGCAGAGTGATGGCTTTGGGGGAAAAACTGTTTTGTGTCTAGTTGTTCTGATGTGCAGTGATCTATAGCATCATTCTGAGGGAAGGAGTTGAAAAAGTTTATATCTGGGATGTGAGGGGTCTGTAAATATTTTCACAGACCTCTTTTTGACTCATATATATACAGGTCCTCAGTTGAAGGCAGGTGGGTAGTAATTGTTTTTTCTGCAGTCCTAATTATCCTCTGAAGTCTGTATCTGTCCTGTTGGGTTGCAGAACCACACCAGACATTTATAGAGGTGCAGATGATGGACTAAATAATTCATCTGTAGAACTGTATCAGCAGCTCCTTGGGCAGTTTGAGCTTTCTGAGTTGGTACAGAAAGAACATTCTTTGTTGTGCTTTTTTCATGACTTTTTGATGTTAGATGTCCATTTTTGGTCATGTGACAAAGTAGAACCTAGAAATTTGAAGGTCTCTACTGTTGATACTGTGTTGTCTGGTATTGTAAGAGGTGGTAGTATTGGAGGGTTTCTTCTAAAGTCTACCACCATTTCTATGGTTTTGAGAGTGTTCAGTTCCAGATTGTTCCGGTTACACCACGACGCAATTTGTATCACCACCTGTCTCTATGCAGATTCATCATTGTCTTGAATGAGACCAATCACTATTGTGTAAACAGCAAACTTCCATATTTTAACAGATGGATCATTTGAGATGCAGTCATTGGTATATAGGAGAAGAGAAGTGGAGATAGCAAACAGCCTTGGGGGGGCTGTGCTGATTGTACAGGTACTGGATGTGATTCTGCCTTGCTTCACCTGCTGCTTCCTGTCTGTTAGGAATCTTATGATCCATTTACAAGTGTGTTCAGGTACCGCTAGTTGGTTTAATTTGCTTAGAAGGGTGTTTGGAATGATGGTATTGAATGCTGAACTGAAGTCTACAAAGAGGAACCTTGCGTAGGTCTTTGGTGATTGAAGGTGTTGTAGGATGTAATGCAGAGCCATGTTAACAGCATCATCTGTCGATCTATTTGCTCGGTATGCAAATTGCATGGCATCTAACAGCAGATACGTTATGGTTTTCAGGTGGAACAGCACAAGCCTTTCAAAGATTTTCATAACTACAGATGTTAGAGCAACTTCTCTGTAGTCATTCAGTTCCTTGATGGAAGGCTTCTTTGACACTTGGATGATGGTAGAATGTTTGAAGGAGGAAGGAACATCGCATATCTCTAGTGATCTATTGAAGATTTGGGTGAAGATGGATGCCATTAGGTCAGCACAGACTTTTAAGCAAGAAGGAGTTATCTTGTCTGGCCCTGGTGCTTTTCCTGGCTTCTATCTATATAATAGAACTTGCACTTCCTTTTCTTTGATCGCCAGAGGTTGTGAACCCAATGGATTGGGGCCAGTTATAGGGGCCAGTTATAGGAGGCTTGGCTGTTGATGTGTTTGAGATTAGGTTGTGGAAATAGGTAGCTGTAGTTTCTTTTCAAACCTGCAGTAAAACACATTCAGGTCATCTGCTAGTTGTTGATTTCCTTCTGCCTGGGAAGAAGCCAGCTGAAGCCAATGATGTTTTTAAGAGTTTTCCGCATGTTTGCTGGTTCATTTGTTGAGAATTGATTCTTTAACTTTTCAAAGTAGCTTCTTTTTGCTATTCTGATCTCTCTTGTTAATATGTTTCTGGCCTGGTTGTATAGCATTCTGTCACCTTTTCTGTAGGTTTCCCCTTTGGAACAACATAGCTGCTTAAGTTTAGTTGTGAATCAAGGTATATTGTTACTATATATTTGCAGGTTCCTTGTTGGTACACATAAGTCTTCGCAGAAGCTAGCATATGATGTTACAGTATCTGTGAAGTCATCTAGGTCTGCAGAGGCATCTTCAAAAACATTCCAATCAGTGCAATCAAGACAGGCCTGGAGTTTCAGCTGTGCCTCATCCAACCAAGTCTTCACTGATTTAATTCTTGGTTTAATGGTTTCAAGTCTTTGTCTGTAGGCAGGTACAAGGTGAATCATGCAGTGGTCAGCGTGTCCCACAGCTGCTCATGGTAGCAGCATCTTAAAGCATCTTTTACTGTTGTGTAGCAGTGGTCTAAAGTATTTTTGCCTCTGGTGGGACAATTTACATGCTAGAAATATTTTAGGAGCTTTCCTTAAATTTGCTTCATTAAAATCTCCTAAAATGATGGGAAGGGAACCTGGGTGTTTGGCTTCAGCCTCCATAATTTGATCAGTAAGAGTTTGTAATGCCTTGTTACACAAGCTTGTGGAGGAACATACAAAGCTATTAGGAGAAATGAGGAGAACTCACATGGAGAGTAAAATGGCTTGCAGTTGATGAGTAAAAACTTTCAGTTTTCAAAACAAAATTTTTATATTATAGCTATATCCTGAGACCAGTTGTTGTTGATATATAAAAATAAGCCTCCACCCTTTGTTTTACCTGATATCTCTCCAATTCTGTCTGATCTAAATCTATCATCACAATAATCCATATATCAGTCGTTGTTGCAAGGATTTGAAAACTTTGCCCTAGGAACTTTGATTATGCTTATATCCCAATTATAAAGAATTTTATGATGTACTTTTAGCTACCATGTTTGTCTTGAGGTCTTTCCAAAAAAAGTTCAAAATCTTGCCTTGCAAGAGGATAAAAATGTAAGAAAAATAAAAGCATTATTATATAGAACAAAAGAAACATGGTAGCACTTGCACTGGAAATAGGAATACCCCAATAGCCTTGGTAAAAGATAGCTTCATGATATTTTTATTATATTAGACTTACAGTGAAGGTTTAGTTTAAGACATTGCATACAATATATATTTTTAGATATTATTCATGTTTTCTTCATTATTTTTATAAATAATCCAGATGCTAAACATATCTAACACTCTTTCTTTGCAATATTTTGCATAACAACCTGTGAGTGAGTTGGGCTGACAAAGAATGACTGACCCAAAAACACCCAGCTGGTTTTCATGCTTAAAGCCCATGTCACTCTGCACCAACGGATGCAAAGAGGATGTAAAACGGACAAAAAAGCTTGCCATCTGTTGGTTAACGCGATGTACTCACTGTCTCCATTTTGCTTCCTCTCTATCCATCCAGCATCCGTTTATTGACGTTTCATCCGCTCAGAAAGTTTTGAGCTGCCCAAAACTTTTGAGCGGAAAATGTATCCAATGCATCTGTTCTGCATCCTCTAGGCATACGGGGGACATCCGTTCTGCATCCATTACGCATCTGCTATAACCACTAGGCATCCGCTGTGCATCCGCACAACTCAAATCTGTTCCAACAGTAAACGGATGCAGGGAGGAAGCAGAACGGATGCATAGCGTTAGTAGCACAGATGGAGAAAGGATGAAAGCGGATGCAGCTCATCCGCTCTGCATCCGCTCTGCATCCGCTCTGCATCCGCTCTGCATCCTCTACGCATCCGCTCTGCATCTGCTCTGCATCCTCTACGCATCCGCTCTGCATCCTCTACACATCCTCTATGCATCCGCTCTGCATCCGCTCTGCATCCTCTACGCATCTGCTCTGCATCCTCTCTGCATCCGCTCTGCATCCGCTCTGCATCCGCTCTGCATCCGCTCTGCATCCTCTACGCATCCGCTCTGCATCCTCTACACATCCTCTATGCATCCACTCTGCATCCGCTCTGCATCCTCTATGCATCCTCTACGCATCCTCTATACATCCGCTCTGCATCCTCTATACATCCGCTCTGCGTCCTCCCCACATCCATTCCTTTCCGTGTTATCCGCTCTACTTATGCAAATTTTTGCCCCTTTTGAGAGTGGATAACAATGGATGGAACATTTTGCTCGTCCGTTTTGTCCTTTTTGCATCCATTGGGCAGTGTGACATGGCCTTAAGACAGGACTAGAAATCAGAGTCCCTTGATTTCTAGCCTGGTGCCCTAACCACTAAAGAGATATCATTAAGCTACAACATTTTTCATGTCTGCCTTTTCTGAAAGATACTCATGTGAAATCACTGTTCAGGACCATTTAGACTGACAGAAATAAATTCTGGCAGGTATTGTAGAAAATATGAGTCTACAACATGGAAAAAATTATGGAGAATCCTTCCTACTGCACTGCTCTTTCCAACTTACATATGTGACTTTTTGTTCAGATTTAATAGCAACTCTACTTATCAGAATAAAACATTCATTTTGAGATGATAGAATAAGCACATGGGCATTGTTTGAATACCAACTGGATTACAAATTTCATTAGTGCTGATCCCTTGAATGCAAAAAGGGGATTGCAAATATTTAAAGTAAGCAAAAATGGGAAACCTTTCATGAACTTAAAGTGAGAATGGATATAGGAAGCTTCTTCAAATAATGTACATTGTGCAGAAACAAGTTAAACCTTCTGATTATTTTCCATTTAGGGAAAGAAGAAAAATAGCATTTCAACCTCTCTTTTCTAAAGGCCCTGTCCCACTGCACTTACAGATGCAAAGAGGATGTAAAACATTAAAAAAAGCTTGACATCCATTGGAAAACATTATGCATCCATTGTGTACTCACTGCATATGTGTTTCATACGCTCTAACCATCGAGCATCCGTCCACTGCGATTTCATCCACACATTAGTAGCACAGAAATAGAAAGGATGTAATCGTATGCATCTCGTGTATAAAGTATTAAAAATGGACAAAACATTTGTATCTGGGATGTATCTCGTATATTTAGGATGTCTGGAGTATGTCAAGAGTATGTTAAAGGACAGCGAACAGACAACCAATATTTTCTACAAAAAGGGGGGAAAAATGATCTGGATTTTCAGCAGCCATGGTGTACAGACCTCATCACCCTTGGTCTTGGTCTTCAACATCATCAATTGTTCTCCATCATGGATGATGAAACAGTCTATATGATAGCTGTGCCATCATCACAACCACATCACATCATCACCGGAACCAAAACCTGTTCAGACTGTATCAAGTTTTACACAGAAGGAGAGGAAGGAGACATCCAAGAGCTGTGTGGGTCCGAGGATGGATTGTGAGAAGAATGGAGTTTGGACTCTATGACCAGTTGATGGCGGAGCTGAGGAATGAAGACCCTCGTGCATTCCATCACTTCATGAGGATGCCACCAGCCATGTTTGACAAACTTGTAGAGCGTCTGAGACCCAGGTTGACCAAGCCTAGCACCAACTTTCGTCCCAACCTGAATCCTGGACTGAAGGTGGCACTGACTCTGCACCACCTGGCCTCTGGAACCACATACAGAAATATGCAGTATGCATGGAGGGTGCCACACAACAGCATCAGCAAAGTGGTCAGAGAAGTGGTATAGGCCCTCATTGAAGAATATGTGGAGGAGCTCCTCAGGTGCCCCACCACTGAACAAGGCTGGAGAAAACTTGCAGAAGAGTGGTATCAGAGGTGGAACTTTCCCCCCAACGTTGGAGCCATAGATGGGAAGCACGTGGCCTGCAAAGCTCCAGCCAACTCAGAGTCTACTTATTACAACTACAAGGGCTTCTTCAGTATCATCCTCTTTGACTACAAGTTCATCTCCATCGATGCTTCAGGCAACGGGTCAGCTTCAGATGGCCAAGTATACAATGCTAGTGACCTCAAGGATAGGCTGGAACGCAACCTCATAATGGGTTTTCCAGGTCCAGACTCCCTACCCAATGACACACAAGATGTGTCCTACTTCATCGTTGGTGATGACGCGTTCTCCCTCAGAACTACCTCATGAAGCCCTACACTTCAAGATACCTCAAGTGTGAAGAGAGGATCTTCAACTACAGGCTGTCCAGGGCAAGACAGGTGGTGGAGAATGCCTTCTGCATCCTGGCCAACAGGTTCCAGATACTTCTCACCACCATGCAGCATGACCCAGAAACTGTGATGAGCATCGTGGAAGCTTGCTGCATCCTGCACAATCTCATGCACACCCGCTACCCAGTGTTGCAGAACAGACTTGTTGACCATCAACAAGGGAATGGGGACATGGAGCCTGGTGAATGGAGGCAAAGACATAACCTGATAGACATTAATAAAGAGCTTTGTTTATTTTAAAATGTGTTGATCAATGAAAAAATTGTTATTGATAATAAAGGTCCATATGGGTGGCAGCTGGGATGGTGGACCATACAGTCCTACTGTATGTTTGCACTGGAGGTTTATCAATCTATTTATAATCTATTTATTATTATCTATTTATATATTATTTATCTATCTCACAACTATCCTTATCTATCCCACAAGCATGCAAAGGCTTAACCATTTTTTCAAAGTTTTTACCAACACTTTATTAAGTGAACAAAATGAACGAAGTAAACTTTATAAAATGTCTTAAGCAAAGATAAACTTTATTAAACAAGTAAACAACTCAGTCTCTGAGACTATTCTGAGTCAGAATAGACTATTCTGCATGCGTGGTGCATCCTTTTATATCCATGGAGCAGATGCAATTCATACTCCCCGCATGCGCAGTGAACGCTTTGCATCCGATATACATCCAAGCGGCATCCCCTTTGTTTCCTATAGGTATCCGTGATTCATCTGCTTCATCCACTATGCATCCCTTCCGCTATGCGTCTACTTCGAAATTCTCCCCCAGAACCCCTTCGGAGGTGTCATCCTCTTCCATCCACTTTCAACCGCTAGGCTTCCGATGAACATCCATTTAACATTCCCGCTGCATACTACCCACGTCCATTCTTTTCCATTCTGTTTATTCAAATTTTCACCACTTTTTGGAGCGGATGAAAAAGAATGGATCCTCCCCCGAAATTTTGCTTCTCCGCTGTGTCCTTTATGCATACGTTTTGCATCCATCGGCCAGTGGGACCAGACCTTTAGGAACTGAAATCACCAAGAAGACTAAGTTTGACATGCAATTATAAGCTCTAAGAATATATTATCTTCTTAGATTTAGAAACACAGCTTCCTTGAGTCTTTGAAGCAGCACATGATGAGTCCGAGCTAGATTGGTCTGATCAACTAGATCTGAGCAAATAAATATGGAACATGTGCTGGTTAGTCAGTATAAAGTTAGTTGGGAATTGGGAGCTGTCCCCTTCAGGGAATACCTCATGGGAAATGTGGTTAATGTCTCATGGAAGATGTAGTTCATATCATGTTGTCACATCTGTAATCCTGATTGGTCACTGAACTGACCCTTGGTTGGGTTGGGGGGAGTTTCCTTTATTCTTGCTTGGACCCCAGCATCATGCTGATGTCTTTGCCTTTGCTGCATCATTATGGGATGAAGATAACCATATTTTCACACTATGAAGATGACCATGCAAAGATTGGACATTAGATGAATCATAACATAACTGTGAATTATATTTTGAGGATTCCTATTACAATCCAATGAAGAAATTTTGTATGGAAGCCTTTGTAGAGTTTATCTAACTGTCTTTATATTCAGCCAGAAAAGTTAAAGACAGAACAGAACATATTAGCATCTACTAGGAGATATGTAGTTTTGAGAACCTTAAGAGTTCCATGAACTGACCAATCACCAAATAACAGTTACTAACAGAGATATCCCACCTTTCCCCACCTCTCTCCATGAATTTCTGGATTTTCTGTTTACCACCAACCTTTGAGAACAAGATCCAAACTACACCAAATCTCATTCCATTTTTGATGTCCACAGTGAGAGTATTTTTTCCCAAATAAAACCCATGTCACACTGAACCAACGGATGCAAAGAGGATGTAAAATGGACAAAAAAGCTTGCCATCTGTTGGAAAACATGATGTACTCACTGCCTCTGTTTTGCTTCCTCTCTATCCATCCAGCATCCGTTTATTGACGTTTCATCCGCTCCAAAAGTTTTGAGTTGCCCAAAAGTTTTGCACGGAAAATGTATCCAATTCGTCCGTTCTGCATCTGCTATGCATCCGCTAGGCATCCGCTACCCATCCGTTATGCATCCGCTATATCCGCTAGGCATCCGCTACGCATCTGCGCAACTCCATCCGCCCAGACATAGGGAGGAAGTGGAACGGATGAAGAACGGATGCAGAACAGATGCCTAGCGGATGCAGCACGGAAACAAAGCGTTTAAAACGGAAAAAACATTTGCAGAGGGGACCTATCTCGGATATTAAGGATGTCTAGAGGATGCCTAGAGGATGCCTAGAGGATGCCTAGCGGAAAACCTATATTTCCTATAAAAAGGGGGAGCAACTCATCTGCATCTCACTTTCAGAACAGCAGCCCAGCGGTCAGGCAACGGCTCATCTTCAGATGCCCAGTTATACAATGCCAGTCACCTCAAGGAGGAGCTGGAACGCAACCTCATCATGGGCTTCTCAGATCCAGAACCCCTGCCCAACAAAACACAAGATGTGCCCTACTTCATCATGGGGGATGACAACCTACCTCATGAAGCCCTACACTTCCAGACTCCTCACCCGTGAAGAGAGGATCTTCAACTACAGGCTGTCCAGGGCAAAGCGGGTGGTGGAGAATGCCTTTGGCATCCTGGCCAACAGGTTCCAGGTACTTCTCACCACCATGCAGCATTGCCCAGAGACCGTGAGGAGGATCATGGAAGCTTGCTGCATCCTGCACAATCTTATGCGCACCCGCTACCCAGTCTTGCAGAACAGGCTTGTGGACCTCCAACAAGGCAATGGGGACATGGAGCCTGGGGAATGGAGGCAAGGGCAAAACCTGATCGACACTGAGGATGTGCAAGGCCCCAACAGAGCCTCACATGAAGCGAATAAGCAGCGCAACCTCCTGAGAGACTGGTGCAACTCCCCAGCTGAAGCAGTGGAGTGGCAAGACAGGATGGTAGATGCTTAATGGATGCTTCCTTCAGCCTGTCTCATCACACGGATGAGATTGGGCCATGTATGTTTGGTTGACCTACAATGAACAGGGCATTTAATAAAGAGTTGCGTTTATGTTGATATGTGTGGATAATTATCACATTATTATTGACAATAAAGGGCCATAGGTGTGGCACCTGGGAGGGTGGACCATACAGTCCCACTATGTTTGCACTGGAGGTTTATCTATCCCACTGCTATCCTAACCCATCCCACAGCTATTACCCATTCCACAGGTATCCTCACCCATCCCAAAGCTATCCTTACCCATCCCACAAGCATGCAAAGGCTTAAACCATTTCTAAAAGTTTCTACCAAGACTTTATTAAAAAAAAAAAGAAATGAAGCAAGTGTTTGAATCATAAATAGGGTTTATTAACAACAAGCTATAAAACAAAAATGAGTCTCTGGCACTCCTCTTGGTCGCTCAGTCTCAGGGGTGAAGGGTCCTGGTGCTTTGAAGGTGGTTGGTGCTGGAGTGCTTTTCATCAGCTCCTCCAGAAGCAGAAGCAGCAGAAGCCCCAGCCCCAGAAGAGCGAGCCCGTGCTGCAGAAGCCCCAGCAGAACCAGAGTGAGGGCCAGGGGGCGGGATGGTAGCCCTGTCCCTCTTGCAAGGGCTGGCAGCAAATGGCTGAGGCTTGCTGTGCTTCTGCATGGTTGTGGGGTTGCTGGCTGGCAGGGAGGCTGGCAGGAACCAAGGCTGGCAGCAAGGCTGGCATGGAGGCTGGCACCAAGGCTGGCAGGAAGGCTGGCAGGCAGGCAGACAGCAAGGCTGGCAGGCAGACATGAACCAAGGCTGGCAGGCAGGGTGGCA
>BLBF01008850.1:0-11249 GCA_015471245.1 Laticauda colubrina | reverse complement strand
AGGCACAATTTCACAGCAGTTCTCATCCCTCTTCAGCTGGTGGTATTTTTCAATGGTGGCAGGGGGAGGACAGAACTTCCTCCAGGACTGTCTTCTCCAACCACTTTCAACCTGTCTAATCAATATATTCCAGGAGACTCTGGTAGTGTTTGTCCACTTTGCAAGGAGAGGGATGATAGACCCTCATAGGTTAGTAGTGGGATTCTACCAGTTTCCCTACTGGTTCGGTGATCGCGCATCTAACTCGTGCACACGCAGCTTTCCAAAAACCAGGTGAGGCTTTCCACCAATCAGTTGAGAGGATAAAGAAAAGCGCAGGGGCAGGTGAGAGGGCCGATCCTTTTTTTTCCTCTCAGATGATCATCAGAGCTTTTTTTTAAACTACCAGTTTGGCTGAACTGGTACCAATTTTTCCTACTGATTCAGCTGAACTGGGCCAAATTGATAGCATTTCACCACTGTCACAGGTGCAACTTCTCTGTCGGCACCTATGCCTTAAAACAGCCTCCCCCACCCCCCAAAATATCAGGTTTCACTTTGTTGGCTTAGTGCAACCTATGAAAGCTATTTTAAAGAGCCATTTGGCTGGGAAAATTTGACATTAGTTTATTGGCTTGTTTTGCTTATGAGTTTTTTTTTTTTTGGGGGGGGGGAGGAGTTGCTTTTGTTATGATATATGAGCATGTTTGAAACTATTTTATTTCCATCCTTTGCTATTGCCATGAATGTTTTAATGCATTGCATTTATTTTTTATTACTATGTTGTGGAAGTTTCAACATATTTTATAGGTGTACTGAAAACCACTGAGGATTCCTCAATTGAAAAGGGTAGAAATCCAATAAATAAATAAATAAATATGGGAGAAACTGCTGCTGCCCATATTAAGTTATTGTTGTATTCAGGAAGTTTAAGTGTGTGGTTGTTGCAATTTCTTTAGTAAAGCACTTTGAGACAGATTGAACAAGAAAAGAATAGGGAGGAAAGAAGAGCATTTCATTGAAATACTAGATGTGGATTTCCTTTGCATTTCTACAAATGGTTTCTTTATGAGTTCTGCTCCAGAAACATTTGGCCTACTGTTTCATAGCATTTTCTATCTGCATGGTCTTTGTTTCACTCATCAAACAAATTGATTCAAATATCAATTTATTTATTGTTTTAGGTCTTAAGGACTTCATGCCTAACTTATTAAAACATGTTCTAATTACATCATTATTATTGTCTATGGCAGTGATGACTAACCTTTTTGGACTCCTGTGCTAAAAAGTGTGTGTGTGCTTGCACGTTTGTGCTCACTTGCCAGTACCCAGAAGACAATGCGCGCACTGCCATGTCCCCTATGCATGCCTACACCCACCCTTACCCTCACCACCACCTTACCTGCACTGCACCTCACAGCTGATTTTTGGGCAGTTTGAGGCCGTTTTCGGCCTCCCAAAGACTTGAGGAAGGCTTTTGCAGGCTTCTACAACCTTTGTAAGTTGAAATCTAGCCCTGTTTCCTGCTTTTCCAAAAATATCAGAAGTGACGAAATGGGGCTAGATTTCAGCCTACAAAGCTTGCAGGAGCCTGCAGAAGCCTTCCTCAAGCCTTTGGGAGGCTGAAAAAGGCCTCAAACTGCCCAAAAATCAGCTGTGAGGCACAAACATGCGCAGTGAGATAAATTTGCCTGCAGCTCATGTGCTGGCACAAATGGCTCTGTGTGGACGCGTGCCATAGGTTTGCCATCACAGGTCTATGGTTTTCTCTTTAATCTCCAGAAAATAAGAATGGGAATATGGATAAAGATTGGAGCAGCTGCTCTTGTTTCCATTCTTAATCTACCATAACCCTCAATCCTACTGGGTCCAGATCATGATGAAATCAAGTCATTTTGGCAGTGACTTTTTAGCAGCATGTATGGAAGGGGAGAATGGGAGATGGAAATTAATGAAGGAAATAACAATAACAGAACTGAGAGGGACCTTGCAGTTTTTCTAGCCAATACCCTGTTCAAGAAGTAGACCTTATACCATTTCAGAAAAATCGTTATCCAATCTCTTCTTAAAAATCTTATAATGAGTGTGATTTGCCTTTCAGAACATCTTGTTAACATTCTTATTCCTAATTGTCCCCTGAAAAACAAGAAACAGCCCAAAATTATGGATTCTAAAAGATAAACAATCATCTCCCCACAACTCTCAAAGGTTGCCCAACTCTGCCCAAGTTGACCTGATGTAGCAAGTCATAGACTAGGTTGAAGAGCTTCCATTGAAAAAGTGCATATAAGATCAGGTGAGATATGGGTTGATTCTGATTGGTTTAATCCATGAGATCACATTAGAATCACCATGTTTTAATTTAATAAATCCAAAAATAAATTAGTTTTGGATAGGTCAATATTCAGATAGATAGCAGGAAGATGAGAGTCATTGTAACAGATCATCGTGTTTGGAAATGTCAAGCAATTGAAAAAAGATGCCAGGCAAAAGATGCTAGATAGAATGACTAATGACAGAAACAAGAGCTTGTAAGAAATCAGATAAACAGTTAATTGATAAATAGTTCTAGCTAAATGAGGTTCATCTGGTTATGAAGACTTGGAAGCAACTGAGTGACTAGATATCCACAGATGTTTATTGGGTTGCAGCCTTAATCAAAGAGAAAATTATAACCCTATAGCAGTGTTACACAACCTTAGCAACTTTAAAGATATGTGGACTTCAACTCCCAGAATTCACCTAGTTGGCTGGGAAATTCTGGGAGTTGTAGTCCAGACATCCTAAAGTTGCCAAGGTTGACAAATGTTGCCCAACAGTACAAATAACTTCTCACCCATTCTCACCCTCCAAATGATCTCTCTTACCATTCGTAACTTTGGTTTTAATTTTCACCCCTCCACCAAACAGAAACAATTTGGATGATTTTCAGACAGGTGTTAGCCCTTAGCAGAACGGTGAATGTAGAATGAGGAAATATCCATAAGTCTGCAGCCTAGAGCCCAAGAGGAAAGGCAGGACGTGAATGTAATAAGTACATTTATTTATTTTTCAATCCCTCCCATGTTGAAGAAGGGGAAAAAAATAAGATAAGGTGTGGTTTATTGTAATTTTTTTTAAATCAAACCCATGAACTGAATTAATGGTTTTCAGATTCATTGTCTTATATGGTCTTTTAAAAGGAGTGCCTATGGGGAAGGGACCAAAAATAGCAATAGCAGTAACACTTAGCCTTATATACCACTTCACAGTGCTTTATAGCCCTATCTAAGCAGTTTTACAGAGTCAGCATATCACCCGCAACAATCTGGGTTCTCATTTTACCAACTTCAGAAGGATGTAAGGTTCAGTCAACCTTGAGCCAGTCAGATCGAGCTGTTGGCAGTGAGCAGAGATAGCCTGCAAAACTGCAGTTCTAACTATTGCATTCTAATGACTGCTCAAACAATCATGGTAGCACTTCAATCTCATAGTTGCAACTACCATCTTCAGTTTTCTAACTCACTCTGGACTCCCTGTCCCTTAGCCCATCTTCTATACAATGTTTCACTGGCCACTTCAGTTTTAATATGCCAAAGATGTAAGCCTATAGATTGAAAGGAAGAAGTTATATATATTTTATTCATTGAATCACTTCAGCGGTGAATACAGCCCGGCTAATTGTCCTTCTTTCATCTTCACACCTTGCTGCAAGATTGATGCTAGCATATGAAAGTGAATACATATTAAGCAGGATAGAATTGACTAGACTTTTTTAGAATAGAAGGAATATATGGAAATTTAATCTCAATACATTTTCTACTAGCTTATATAATGAATATTCTCCAGGCTTCATTCAGTACACTGGAAAGTACTGAGGAAGGGATGTGCAGAAGTAGAATTTCTTTGATAGCTGAACAAAAGCAGCATTACCAATTTATGACATTTACTTTTATTTTGGATGTCTTCTAACAAGCTGAGACTATATATCATGGGAAGAGCCAATCTGATATTCATGAGAAATCTAATGTCATCATAGACTATTGTTCCACTCCCAAATTACTCTCTTAGGTGATGTTACTTTTTCGCTTTTTTCCCCCCCATCACTGCAGTTCAGAGTAACGTAGCATCTAGATTCAAATAATAGTTCTTTAATTGAAAGATTGTGTGAACTGGCAGCACCGTGTTGTGTTCAAGATACTAAACCAGGAACAGGAAGATACTGGTTCTAATTCACCTTCAGCCAGGGAAGCACATTGAAGTTGTGAAGAAAAATAGGGTTGCCATAAGGAGAAGTAGAAGAAGGGAATATTATCTATGCCACTTTGAGCTCTTGATGAAAGATGGGATATAAATCATATTATTATATACATTACAGCAGGAATGGGTGAAGTCCATTAGCAGCCATTCAAAACCAAACATTTCATTCAAATCATTGTATTGTTGGGAAGGATGACAACCCTCACCTGTTTGAAAGATCTTAAACATGTTTACACACTAATATCCTAGTAAATGTAAAGGTTCCCCTCACACATACGTGCCAGTAATTTCTGGCTCTAGGGGGCAGTGCTCATCTCTGTTTTAAAGCTGAAGAGCCAGTGTTGTCTGAAGACGTCTTTGTGATCATTTGGCCAGCATGACTAAACGCTGAAGGTGCATGGAATGCTGTTATCTTCCCACCAAAGTGGTCCCTATTTTCCTACTTGCATTTTTACATTCTTTTGAATTGCTAGGTTCACACAAGGTGGGACAAGTAATGGGAGCTCACTCCATTATGCAGCTCTAGGGATTCAAACTACTGAACTGGCAACCTTTCTGATCGACAAGCTCAGTTTCTTAGAAACTGAGACACCATGTCCTCTTCAATATATCTTAGAGGAAGTATATTTGTTTGTTTTTATGTCACCCATCTCCCTACTCTGGGTAGCTAAGTATGATGTAGTGAGGAGCCAATGTGTGGTGGTTAGATGCTAGAATAGGACCAAGAGGTCCAGGTTCAAGTCCAGCTTCAGCCATGGAAACTCATGGAGTGACTGCCCAGTTCATTTTCACTCTATCCACATCACAAATTTGTTCTTGTGGGAAAAAATACTGGGAGAGGGGAGGGGGGGAGAAAATCTTGTGGGCTGCCTTGAGTGCCTGCATACAGTATAAAAATACACCCCCTTTCCCTCAAACTAACCACCTCACCCCATTCCTAAGAGGTATGTAAGGAGTGTGCTTAAGCACACAATCGTGCCTACTGTCCCTGTCCTATTGTTCCCAATTATTCATACCTATTTCCTGTATTTATACTTATGTTTACTCTTATCTCTATTATCTTATAAGCGATTGACAAATCAAATCAAATAAATAAATAAATAAAACTGACACAAATTTGCATACAGTCCATGCAGATCTTTCATTTTTAACTTATAGAAATTGAGATGAAACATCATTGTTAAGTGAACTCATAACGATAAGAATAAGACTGAACAAGATTTAGACTGATGAGTTCAGAGATAAAATAAGTGTGCGATTGTAATTTGGGGAGAATTCACAAGATGAATGATATCAAAGACACCTATTTTATTGCAATTATTATATTAACTAGGGAGGTAAGTGAGGCAATTTATTTCCAGGCAACAAATTTGTGAATGGGCTACTATTAAAGTTAATGATTTTATTTATATATAAGACCATGGTACTAGTGCCCGGCAGACTGGGTAAATGACCTAGAACTGTGGAGGATGAAAGGAAAATGGTGCAGACATTTGGACCTACTGTGTTAAGCAAGGGAATGAAAAGATAATGAGAGACCAATAATTATGTGGGTTTCCCACTCTGCCTGAGACAGAAATAACACTTTGATGTGAGTCAGTGCAGGAAATGTTTCAATCCTAGTTCTTTGCAGTACAGAGTTCAGAGAAACCTTCTTAAAAAGGATGAAATGAAATATTCTGACATGTTGATACTGTAAATCCCACCAATAAGAGGAACTTCTAATGCTTTGAATTTGGTATATTTCACTTGGAGGACAGTGCAAGAGATAATAGCTCTTATTATATATATTTTCCACCTTTCTTTCCTACCTATTTACTAAGAGAGAGGAGTATTATCTCTCTCCCCTAATTTATAAGAGAGACAAAAAAAGAAAAAACATCTACCAAAATCTCTAAAGGCGTTCACTGTTTATTTCTGGTACAGCACAATGGCAATCAGATTCGTTTGCTATCTCTTGTCTAATACCTATGGAGAAGCAAATATTTAGACACAACTATTTGAATTCTTTTTTCTTGCAAGTTTCCCATTTGCAACCTAAAGGTTTTCTCTATATTTTAAAATTTCACTTTAAATTACAGACATGGGAAAACTGATTGTTTTATCCACCCAGAATAATTAGTGGGAGATTACCAGGACAGATAGAGCGTGCGTGGTTGGCTCACTTGTTTATCGCCTAATATCAGAGGTCTCCAAACTTGGCAACTTAAAGACTTGTGGACTTCAACTCCCAGAAGCTGGAGAATTCTAGGAGTTGAAACCCACAAAGTTACCAAGTTTGGGGACCCCGCCTGATATCATAGTGATATGATGTAGGACAGGAGCCATTACTGCATCTCTCTCTCTTTGTATATCTATTGGATTTCCACTTGGTCACTCGCTTGTCTTTTATTGAACAGAAGTGTAGTTGTAATATTATTGAATTGTCTTGTCTTTTATTGAACAGAAGTGTAGTTGTAACATTAACTATTAATCTCACTGACACAGGATCCCTCAATGCATTTTGGCTCCTCTGCAAAAAGACAGATTGTACTTTGCCACCGTGGGCCTGTGGCAAACAAAACGTCTTTTTAAATTAGATGTGCATTTTAAAGCTTGGTTTTCTTTTCCTTACAGAAAGCTTTTCCTCACATCCCCATGTCCCTTTTGAATTGCTGGGCAGCCTTTTTCCATGGACGTCTGTTCATAGGGGGATGGAAATTATTTGTGAGGAAAGAAATAGCCCAGGGGTCCTGCCACTTTCAATCTCTCATGAGAGGAAATGATTACAAAAATCGATCAGGCTTTCTCAGGGGAAAGGTCAAAAAAGTCTGTAATAGCCGGAGCACAAAGTCTTGCCTCTTTTGCACATTCATCTATTTTGCACATATTTACAATTAGGTAGAGCTTCCATCATGCTGCGGTGACCATCTTTTTGCCTTTTTATTATTTTTTTTGACAGACCTACCAGTGGTGGTAAGTTTTTCCAAAAAATTTTCAAATTTTTTTGAATTTTTTTTTTCAAATTTTTTCCTATTGGTTCTGAGAGCAGGCTTCTCGTGCAGGGCTCAAAGACTAATCTCTGTCAATGCTGGTAAGGTGAGCTGTTTTTTTTAGCTCAACTGAGGTGTGGCAATCTGCTGTTTGAATCAGCTGAGATAAAAAACAAGGGAATATAAGACAGATAATGGCAGGGAAGGGTGGCAGGCCCAGGTAGAGGTAGTATTTGCTGGTTCTCCGAACTACTCAAAATTTATGCTACTGGTATGCCATTATTGGTCTGAACTGGCTGAATACCATCTCTGCATCCCTACCCCTAATATGGAGAATCCTCAAATTACGACCACAATTGAGCCCAACATTTTTTGCTAAGTGATCAATTTGTTAAGTGAGCTTTGCCCCATTTTACCACCTTTCTTGCCACATTTGTTAAGTGAATCCCTGCAGTTATCCAGTTAGTAATATGATTATTAACTGAATCTGGCTTCTCCATTGACTTTGCTTGTCAGAAGGTCACAAAAGGACATGACCCTGGGACATTGCAACTGTCATAAATACATGCCAGTTGCCAAACATTCAAATGTTGATCACCTGTCCATGGGGGATGATGCAACAGTTGTAAGTGTGAAAAATAGTCATAAGTCACTTTTTTCAATGTCATTGCAACTTTGAACAGTCACTAAATGAATGGTTATAAGTCAAGGACTACCTGTATTTAGATCTGGGGCCAATCTATGTCGTAGTCTCTTCATGGATTTAAACATTAAGGCATAAAATAAAACAAAACAACGGCAGATTGACCAGGAATAGAAGATAAACTGTTTTTGCTTCAAATTCTGTTAGCACTACTTGTTAGGATTTCAAGGATGCCAAATAATAACTCTCTAGATCAACTTAGCATATTCATTCTTGTTTTCATTCCAGTACTGTTTTAGGTGGATAAAATAGTTAGTCCTTCCTTTTTCTGAAGAGAGGTATTTATGCAAAAAATTTAACCTAGTGTTTCATTAGTCAAGGTAACATTAACTTGAGGGTGGTGTTTCTTGTTTCTTATTAATTTCTTAATAAGAGACAAGAAGACATTGCCTCGGTGGTGCAGTGGTCAGAGTGCAGTAGTGCAGGCTACTTCTGCTGCCTGCCAGCTGCCTCTGATTTGGCAGTTCAAATCTCACCAGGCTCAAGGTTGACTCAGCCTTCCATCCTTCTGAGGTGAGTAAAATGAGGACTCAGATTGTTAGGGGCAATATGCTGACTCTGTAAACCACTTACAGAGGGCTATAAAAGCATTGTAAAGCAGTATGTAAGTCTAAATGCTGTTGTTATTGCTATACTATTGACTTTCTGTTGGTCAGTTAGTGCCTTCAAAATACTGTGTGCTGACTGTATATCAGTATGCCATTATATTATAATAATATATCACGGGCCAGTTTCTGGTAATGGTTCTAAATCTGGTGCTTCCTAAGTGATTACATTCTGTAATGCAGGGGGCCACAACCCCCAGGCAGTGGCCAACCACTGGGCTGTAGCTGATTCAGAACCAGGCCATGGATGCAGTGGATAAGCGCACGCACAGCTCCACTTCTGCATGCAGTGGGGGAGGGAAAAGTGTGCGCAGCTCCATTTGTGCAAGCGGCAGGCACACATGTCCACTCGCACAAATGGAGATGTATGCATGCTCACCTGTTGCTGGCATGGAACCATCCCCTGCCCCCCTCCCCCTCCAATGATCGACAAAGCTGGAAAGCTTGCTGTAATGCCACTATCTACAGAACAGAAAGTAGGACCTCTGACTGCTAGGCAGTTTGCATATTCCATGTGCAAATCTGAATACAGAATGATTTGGAACATTGGATAAATAAATTGCTCTCCTCCGTATGATGTGGATTTCATTTTCTATTAAGCCAAGTCACTTAGGCCAATAAGTTTGCTATTGTGAGAGTTCCATTCCAAAACATAAGGAAGGCACTAATCTGCTTGCCTCCAGTTGGAGGCCTCTTTCGGATCTTACATTGACCATATGGAGGGAAGGATTTGTGGCCATAATCCTAACCTGTTCTCATGTACTTTTCCTTAAAAAGAAGCACAGCAGTCCTGTGAGAGTCAGTGTCACATAGAGGCCAGTGGGTTGGATTTGACTTAAGTGGTTGAACTTCAAATCTTTCTCTCACCAGCTTGCATTCTCTCCCTCTTTTAACCTGCTGGGATGAAAGTCAGAATTCAAACCTCAGTGATTATGTCTTATATATGTAATTTATTCATTAATTCTTTAAAGAAATATATTCTTGCTTCGGTTTATTTTTTAAACTCCACCATTGCCAATCCCTAACCCAGATGAGGAAAGAGGAGGAAAAGCATTAGATTCTGCAATAAATTGGGCGAGATTTCAACGTCACATCATTATGCATTGAACTCCAGCACAATGCTCGAGATGCAGATATGTGAGATACTGCAGAACAGATGAAATGATAGTCAAGATGCTAAACTGTAGCCTCCACAATAGGGTGGGAATAACCCAAGGAACAAGAAGAAGACTCTTGCTTTTAATGGTCAATTTCAGAAAATTACTCTGAGCATCATATTTGAAAGCTTTCATCCATCACCTATTTATCTCTCTCTCTCTTTCTGTTCAATAACTCTCCATATCCATCTTTTATTCTAGCAGGCATTAATTGTGCATTCCTCCAAATCTGTCCTCCTTAATTCAGGTGAAATATTTTAATTTAGTTTTGTGTCAGAGACTTATGCTTCTTCCACCAGATGGCAATCTCCACTTATTAAGATGTAAGGATGACCAAAGGGAAACTGACTCTCCATTCCACGGTACTTAGTTTTTGATCAGTGTTTACACCCCACATTTCAAATAAACATTAAAAAACTTTAATGCAAGCATCCGTTTATTATCAGATGAAAAAGAAAAAAATCAATAAACAACAGCTGCTTTTATAGATTCAGATTTAAAAGAAAAAAAAAAGCCCAAGGCTATTGTCAGGTTTTCTGATTCCAGACAGACATCCTTTCTCTGCTCAGTAGAAACTCAATTAGAAGACAATAAGAACCAGAATCTGATTTATATGTAATAGTTGATTCACGTGAATCCCTTCACACTGAATATATATCATTTTTCTCAATTTATTCAGTGCTTGGATAAAAAGAACATAGAAAGATGGTTTAAATAAAGTTGGTTGTTTTCAAGGACATTTGAAGTTTCATATTCCAAAAACTTGGATTTGACTTCTAAGGTTGCCAAAATCTCAGAATCAAATGTAGCACTTCTCAATATTTGGGGCAAATTTCATAGAGATGGATTGACAGATTCCTAAAAATGTTGCCAGTCTTTGACCAGCTATGGATCAGACAAGGTTTCCCCTCTAGGTCAAACATATCTCAAAATGTAAAAACTAAATCTTGGTTCTTCTATGTAATAGCTAAGAGCTCATCCTCTACCAGTTCTAACTATATGTAAGGAGTTTCATCTTATGTTGTAGCAGATACAATCACAGCATTTAGATGTGGTAGCTCACAATTGGTACTCATTGTGTGTTCTCAGTTGTGGATCCTATCAAAACTATAATTCTCAAATCCTCCTCCTCCTCCTGTTTCTTTAATGATAATATGCAAGCAGGAATTAATAAATAAAGCTACTTAGAGAAGTGTACATTTTACTTAATCCAAATGATATAGTGACCGGACCAGAGGTGGTATTCAGCAGGTTCTGACCAGTTCTGGAGAACTGGTAGCAGAAATTTTGAGTAGTTCGGAGAACCCGCAAATACCACCTCTGACTGGAGTTTTTACAGTATCCTTCCCCTGCCATGCCCACCAAGCTATGCCCACAAAACTAGTAGTAAAAAAATTTGAATCCCGCTACTGGACTGGATGCCATCAAAACTGACACCAGCCAGAGCATAGAACAACTCAAAAAAGTAGTGCAAGATCAGAAGATGTGGAGAGACCTGACCCATAGAATTGCCAGAGTTGGACAATTGGATGGATATAATCTTCTCTTTCTCCTCCTCCTCCTCCTCCTCCTCCTCCTCCTCCTCCTCCTCCTC
>BLBF01008846.1:0-12016 GCA_015471245.1 Laticauda colubrina | reverse complement strand
ATAGTTAGTATTTCACCTAAAACAGTTAGGGTGAACAATGTTATCCCTAACACTCAGTATGTGAGAAAGACAGCCCCCTTCCTTTAGTCAGATATCTCCTGCAGTTCGTTGCTTTCTAAAAACATTATAAAGTGATCAATATACGACTCCCAATCCTCCTCATCAGGGTTGAATGGTGCGGGCGGCATATTGTTACTGGCCATCTCTTTCGCTCGGTTCAGATTGCCACGTGCTTTGGTCTCGCTCTTCTACGAGGATCCCACCTTCATCGCCAGTGTTGCACTTGAAAATAAGATGCATGAGACTGGGTTCCAACAACAATTCTTTTATTTCAACAAGTAGTGCGATGGTAACGGAACAACAGCCCAAGCCGTGGCTGCCCTCCTTATAGCGGCTTGCTCGCAGCTTGTGGCCAATGACAGTACTTTAAGTGTTCCTGCCATCTGGTGGGCCAATCGGATTGGATCCTAAATAACCAATCTGAGAACAGCCTTCTCGGCCAATCAGTTTATGGTATTTGGAGTCTACCAAGTTCTATATACAACAGCTATCTCTTCTGGTTTCAGAGTGTTCATTTGCAGATACACTTGAGTGCGAGAATCATCCCTAGATATGGTGAAGCATCCCTTGAATTTATCTGGGTAGTAAACAGAAGGAAGCGAACCTGTAGTTTTGCGGGCTATCCATTCCAGGCCTTTTCCTGGATACTAAACTCAATCAATTCATCCCAAACACATTGAAGTTAAAACCAGAGGTTTGGCATAAGAGACTGAGGGAACCTCCAGGTCTTTTCAGATCTCCTCCACACTCCACCAACTGGACATCAGATTGGATCCCTAAAATGAAAGAAGTTTCAGTGAACTCTCTCCTTATAGACAAGAATTAAAATGAAAGAAGCTGAATATGCACTACCTCTGAGGAAGAAAAAGTTTTGCTCAGGATCATTTTATTCCTCTAATGAATGAAGGGAAATCGATAGAAAAATATTTTTTTATTATTATTATAATTTAGCCCTATAATAAATAAAGACATGGAAAAGGTTTCAGGAAAGGGATCGAATCTTGTATCACCTGAAAAGGGAAATTTTGTGGTTCCTTTAAAGGGAAAATTGTGTCCTGATTTACAATATTGCTTGGTTAAAAGAGACCCTCAGGGCAGTCACTTTTTAAGATTTCTTTGCACAGACTTTACATGTGTGATTTTCAAATGGCGTCCCCAATCCTAAGATAACTGATGCTTTGTTTTTGTTTTCTTATGAGTAGAGAAGAGAAATAATTGATCTACTATAGAGTCAGTAAGACAAGGACTTTAACAGTTTAAACTGTTAAACTGTTAAAGTTTAAAGACTTTAAAGTTTAAAGACACCCCTTCTCAAATAAATTTATAATGAATATCTATGAACATGCTCAGTTATTCAGGCTATAGTTGTATCAAAAGTGGATTTCCTTTTTTAAAAGGCAACTGGAGTGATTTTCTGAGGAAAAACAAAGGTGTTTCGCTTTCAATCCTAGAAGCTTCCTCAGTTGTATTGGATGCTGTGGGAGATGGAAGGACAGTTATTGACAGTTAAGATTAATTGGTGGGAGGAGGAATGATATGTTCTCACCGGATGATGATGGTGTGTGTGTGTGTGTGTGTGTCTGTGGAAAGATTGTAGTCAATTGGTCCTAACATTCTCTGAGAGCCATTGTGGTTACCTGGGTTATATCTGTGAGCTCAGATCACCTGAATTGAGGTGTGGAATCTTCTTGGAACAGCTAAAAGAACTGCATTGTAAATTGGGAATAGGTGATCTCTTATCCCTCCCACTATGTTGAGTGAGGGCTATTCAGTGTTAACATAAACAGCCTCTTTTACCCCTCTTTTAAATCAATGGTACTCTCTATCCAGAATGTGCACCTCACTGTCTTCAAAAGAATGACCTTTGTCTTTCAAATGCAGATGGACTGCAGAATCCTGTCCTGATAGGATTGGCTACTGTTTTGTGCCATGCATTTGCGAAGTGGCTGTTTTGTTTCATCAATGTACAGATTTGCAAATGTTTCATTGTATTGTATTGTATATATCACATCTTTAAAAGAATATTTTATCCTTATGGGAGACAGGTTTCTGTCTTAATGTATTCTTGGGCTTAAAAATACAAATATGTGATCTTGGCTGGAAATCTTCCTGAGCTTTTTCAAATATTTCAGCAACATATGGAATGAGAACTATTAAATTGGTGGTTGGAGAAACGGAGGCAACACGAGTGTAAAGCCCATGTCCCACTGCACCAACAGATGCAAAGAGGATGTAAAATGGACAAAAAAGCTTGCCCTCCACTGGAAAATGCAATGCATCCGTTGTGTACTCATTGCATATGTGTTTCATACGCTCTATCCGTCGAGCATCCATCCACTGAGATTTCATCCGTGCAAGAAGTTTTGAGCTGCACAAACTTTTTGAGACAAATGAACTTTCTGCCACGTACGTTGTACATCCGCGACATATATGGGCAACAAACATTCTATGTCCATTATCATCTGTTAAATGTCCGCTGTATTCTCTCGGCATCCTCTGGACATCCCCTCAACTCACATCCGTTCCAACTGAAAACGGAAAGAGGGAAGAAATGAAAGGTGCACAGAACGTCCACACAGCATTAGTAGCACAGAAATAGAAAGGATGTAAGTGTATGCATCTCGTATATAAAGCATTAAAACGGACAAAACATTTGTATATGGGATGTATCTCATATATTTAGGATGTCTGGAGTATGTCTAGAGTATATAGAAGGACACCTAGCAGAAAACTGATATTTCTGATAAAAAGGGGGAGGAAATCACCTGGATCTCAATATGAGTCCAGCAGCCATGGTGTACAGACCTCTTCACCTTTGGTCTTGCTCTTCCACATCATCCATTGTTCTCAACCATGGATCATCACACAGTCCTTATGGTACCTACGATCATTCAACACCAGAACCAAGCCCTGTTCAGACTGTTTCACCTTTTCTACGTAAGGAGAAGAAGGAGACATCCAAGAGCTGTGTGGGTCTGGCGATGGATTGGGAGAAGAGTGGAGTTTGGACGGTATGATAAGCTGATGGTGGAGCTGAGGAATGAAGACACTCGTGCATTCCAGCACCTCATGAGGATGCCCCCAGCCACGTTTGACAAAATTGTAGAGTGTCTGAGACCCAGGTTGACCAAACCGAGCACAAACTTCCATCCCAACCTGGACTCTGGACTGAAGGTGGCACTGACTCTGAGGCACCTGGCCTCTGGAACCACATACAGAAACATCCCACAGTTATTAACCATCCCACAGGTATCCCTGCCCATCCCACTGCTATCCTAACCCATCCCACAAGCATGCAAAGGTTAAACCATTTCTAAAAGTTTCCACCAAGACTTTATTTTCTAAAAGAACTGAACCAAGTGTGTGAAGCAAAGACAAACTTTATTAATAACAAACTGTAAAAGCAAAATGACCCAAGTAAAATGTCCCAAGCAAAGATAAAATCAACAGGTAACAACCCAGTCTCTGGCACTCTTCTCAGTCAGTCTGAGGCATTCCCATGGTCACAGGGGTGAAGGGTCCAGATGCTATGGAGGTGGCTGCTGCTGGAGTGCTGGTCTGAGGTGCCATTGGAGTATCTGGCCCCAAGAGGACAACAGGGGATGATGTGTTGAGAAAGCTCTCAGAGAGCTGGCTCAGTCCTGTGATGTTGAGAGCCCCTTCCTCCAGGACATGGGCTGTCAGGCCCAAGACCAATGACAGATGTTCTGAGGCCGGGCTTGGCTATGGGGTGGAGGGAGGAGGAGTGTAGTGAGGCTGTCTGGTCTGCAGGTGAGCGAGGTGAGGCGTCTGTGTCATCGTTGGCATCAGTGGCATCTGTGTCATTGTTGGCATCGGTGGCATCTGTGGCATCTGTGTAATTGGTGTCATCGGTGGCATCTGTGATGTCTGTTTCATCATTGGCATCAGTGGCATCTGTGGCATCTGTGTCATTGGTGGCATCGGTTGCACCTGTGGCAGGCGAGGAACCTGTCCCTGGACTGGGAACGGCTGCCTGTGCTGCTGGAACTCCTGGTAGCCATACCCCTGGAAGGTGAGGGCCTGTGGAAAGCCTTGGAAGGGCAGTGACATCACCTGGGGTGGAGGAGCAGACCTGGACAGGGTGGGAGCAGATTCAGCTGTACCTGGAGGGTTGTGCAGAAGGCCGGTGATCCTGTCCTTGATCACGTAGTACTGTGATTCGGACATGTCCAGGAGGGTCTGGTTGACGTAGGTGAAGAAGGGCTTTTGGTTTGAGGATGGTATGTCGGTGTGTACCAGCTGAGAGAGGAGATCTACGCTGCTTTTGATGGTGTCCCTGATCTCCAGCAGGACAGTGTGGCTCTGTCCCTCCGGTCTGCCTCTCTGCCTGCTTTCTGTGGAGGTGGAGCTGGGGGTGGGTGTGAGTTGGTCTCTGGTGGAAGTGCTGTCTCCTTCCTCCAAGTGTGTCAGAGAGTCCTCCATGCGCTCCGCCATGGTGAGTTCAGCTGTCGGGGAGGGGTCTCCGTCGTGGGGTGCTCCACAGATACCTGCCTGGACACAGGAGATGACTCTTGGCCAGAAAAGGACTGGGTCTCTGTGGCCTGTCTGAGGGAAAAGGTTGTCAGAGGGGCTGCTCTTCGGTGGCAGATCTCACCCTCCAAGAAGCTGCACTTGGCCATCACGTAGGTCTTCTGGTCGGTGAGCTTGACCGTGGCCTGGCCAGACTTCTTCAATTGCAGCTTCCCGTACCAGGTGTGCATGTACTTCCACCAACCGAGGAGGACCTCCGAAGTGTAGCCCAAGCTCTCTGCCTTCTCTCTCCAAGCTGCCTGCTTCTGCTTGGTGTCTCGATAGAGCCTGTTTCCCTTCCGCCATAGGTACTCATTCTCCCTCAGCCAGTCCAGCACCTCATCCTCATGTTCCTCTTTGATGGAGTACTGCCTCCTCTCCTGTTCACGCGTATGCCTCTTCCTTCCTCTGGCAGGGCCATCTGGGCCCTCATCAGAGGGGCTTCGAGGTTCTAGGGGCTGCTCCACCTGACCACCACCAGCAGCAGCAGCAGCAACAACAACAGTAGCAGCAAAAGCAGGACCAGCAGGACCAGCAGCACCAGCAGCACCAGCAGTACCAGGATCATCATCAGCAGAGTAAGCACCAGAAGGACCAGGAGGACCAGGATCAGCAGCAGCAGAGTAAGCACCAACAGAAGCACCAGCACCAGCACCAGGAGGAGCACCAGCAGAGTAAGCAGCAGCAGAAGCACCAGCACCAGGAGCAGCACCAGCAGAGGAAGAACCAGCAGAAGCACCAGCACCAGGAGCAGCACCAGCAGAGGAAGCCCAAGCCCCAGGAACAGCACCAGCAGAAGAAGTACCAGCAGAGGAAGCCCCAGCACCAGGAGCAGCCCCAGCAGAGGAAGCCCCAGCAGAAGCAGAATCAGGGCCATGAGATGGGTTGGTGTCCCTGTCCTTCTTTTCAGAGCTGGCAGTAGATGGCACAGGCTTCCTCTTCTTCCCCATGGTTGCTGGAGATGTGTATGGCTGCAGGTCTTTCCTCTGAATGATGACTGGTTGTGAGCTGCCTCCTTATATATCCATGGGACTGACGCAATGAATCCTCCCCGCATGCGTAGTGAACGCTTTGCATCCGCTAGGCATCCACTAGGCATCCATTAGGCAACTGCTCTGCATCCGCGTCATCCGCTACGCATCCACTATGCCTCCGCCCCTTCCGCTGCATGTCCACTTTGCTGTGCTCCCCAGAAGCCCTGCGGATGTGCCATCCGCTTCCATCTGCTAGGCTTCCGTGGAGCATCCGCTTTACATCCACCCTATGTACTCCCCCCATCCATTCCTTTCTGTTGTTTTCCGCTCTGCTTATGCAAATTTGGGGCACTTTTGAGAGCGGATAACAATGGATGGAATATTTTCTCGTCTGCTGTGTCCTTTTTACATACTTTTTGCATCCGTCGGCTGATGTGACAGGGCCTTAAACAGGTTTATACCTTTTCCCTGTTTCTCGATATCTTGTTTCCATCCTTTATAACTTCTTTTCCTTTTCTTCTTCCTCCTCTTCTTCTCCCTCCCCTTTTTAGCCGCTTGTCTTTCTACTTCTAATTCTCTCTTCTGTAATCCCCTCTTCTTTTGCTTTTTAATATTATACTTATTTTTCAAAGTATTCTTCTTTTTGGGGGGTTGTTTTTTTCAAATCTTATACTTTTCATTCTCTTTCCTCCTTTTCCTCCCCCCCCCCCATTTTGCATAGTAGTAAATGAAATCACCATTGTTTTCTCTTGGGAGTTTTGGCTGATGATTGTTTCTTTCAAAACTGGACAACAAATCCCACAATCCATATTTCTATTATTATAATAAATATCCTTCTGGGTTCAATTCCAAGTGGGGAAAAAGACACTGGAAACATGGAGGCTCTTTGGAAGGTTTAATATCAGGACCACATGGCCTGGAGTTCCAGAGTGAAAAGGAAGAGATCAAGAAAAAGGGCCGAGGTGCTGAGAGTGCCTGGGTTTTATACCCACTCTTGGAGTTTGAACTGAAGCTTGTATTCTAATTGGTTGTCAGACTCCCATGAGGGACAACTCTATAGGCTGTCCTGAGTTCCAGGCTTGGTTGATCCTTGCTGGATTTTTTATGCTCAAAAAGGGGCTTTTGGCAATTGCTATAGCTTTACCTGGAGTTCCTTGTTATGTATTCTGGCTCAGGTCTTAATGGACCACCCATTAACAAATGTGGAGATGAGTTTGTGCTTCTGGGGTGAGTTTCTGCTTCTGAGTTTCTACTCTTTTTAGAGGAAACATTCTGCCTTTTTAATATTTCCTAGGCTATCTAATTTTGTAGGAGAAGGGTGGGTGCTAACTTCTCACACTACCTTTAAATAAATTTCAACTTTTTAAAAAACTACCTAGTTTCATTCTCCTAACTATGTATTTCTTTCTCTCTTTCTCCCCCACCAAACTGCTCACTCAGTTCCACACTGTTTATTCCAAGATAAGTTTTGAGCTTCCACTTGCCATTATGGAGATTTATTGGCTGCCCCAAATACACAAATGTATCTATCTCTGAGGAACTCAATGTGTACAACTGCTCCGAGGGGAAGTTTCTTGCTTGGCATCAGATCCACTTCCTCTCACTGTGTCTCTCACACAGTAATAGACTGCTGTGTCCACTGATTTCAGATTGTTCATTTGCAAATACAATTGGCTGTGGGAATCATCCCTGGAGATGGTGAAGCATCCCTTGATTTTATCTGAGTAGTAAATGTAAGAGGAGCTTGTAGTTGTGGTGGCCATCCATTCCAGGCCTTTCCCTGGAGTCTTGCCCAGCTCATGTAATAGCTGCTGAAGGTGAACCCAGAGGCTTGGTAAGAGATACGGATGGACTCTCCAGGCCTTCTCACATACCCTCCAAGACTCCACCAATTGGACTTGAGACTTAACACCTAAAAAGAAAGATATATCAATAAGCTCTCCTGCATACAAGAATTAAAATGGAAAGAACCTGAATAGAGAGGAATTACCTCTGAGGAATGAGAGTAGGAGCACCAGTTTAGCCACAGAATCATTTTTGCACTCTGTAATGAATTGAGAGCAGTTGATAGGATAGAACTTAGGAAAATATTGGTGGGTGTAGCCAAAAAGGAAAACCACCTGACTCCTTTAAAGGGGAAATTGTGACTCGATTTACATATTGGTTTAGATAAAAGGGTTCCTCAGTGCTCCCACCTTATAGTTCCCTTGCACAACTCCCTACTCCCAGATCTTGATTTTCACATAACTTTTCAGTATTAGGAAAAGTGAGGGGTTATATTACAGGGTTTAAAACCATTGCAAAATAAAGTAAATTGCACTTCCCTATAAAATTGTCATTCCTTCACTATATTCCATTTCTGAGCATATAATAGTTTACCTGTAGATATGATATATAAACATGACCTTTTTCTAATTGCCTTTTCATCAGTCCCAAAATAAAAATCTCTGGTTTCCATTCAATTTTAACATTTAAGTCAAGTTAACTCCTTCTTGCTTAAAAGTCTGTGCTGAACAATTGGCCCCCATCTTGAGAAAAATCTTCAGTAGATCACTAGAGATGTGCTACGGATCCCTTGTTAGATCCCATGCAGTTTACATACCAAGCAAATAGATCAACAGATGATGCTGTTAACATGGCTCTGCATTACATCCTACAACACCTTGAATCTCCAAATACCTATGCAAGGGTCCTCTTTGTAGACTTCAGTTCAGTATTCAATACCATAATTTCAGACACTCTTCTAAGTAAATTAAACCAACTAGCGGTACCTGAACACACTTGTAAGTGGATCATAAGCTTCCTAATAGATGGGAAGCAGCAGGTGAAACTAGCCAGAATCGCTTCCAATCCCTGTACAATCAGCACAATCCCCCCTCCCAAGGCTGTGCGCTATCTCCACTTCTCTTCTCCCCATATACCAATGACTGCATCTCAAATGATCCATCTGTTAAAATATTGAAGTTTGCTGATGACACAACAGTGACTGGTTTCATTCAATACAATGATGAATCTGCAAACAAACAGGAGTTTATACAACTTGCCTCGTGGTGTAACCTGAACAGTCTGGAACTGAACACATTGAAAACCATAGAAATGGTGGTAGACCTTAGAAGAAACCCTCCCATAAAACCCTCTTACAATACCAGACAAAACTGTATCAACAGTAGAGATCAACTGTATCAACATTCAAATTTCCAGGTTCTACTATATCACATGACCTAAATTGGACACCTAACATCAAAAATGTCATCAAAAAAGCACAACAAGGAATGTTCTTTCTGCACCAACTCAGGAAGCTCAAACTGCCCAAGGAGCTGCTGATCCAGTTCTACAGAGGAATTATTGAGTCTGTTATCTGCACCTCTATAACTGTCTGGTTTAGTTCAGAGAATAATTAGAATTGCAGAAAAAAACAATTATTACCAACCTGCCTTCAACTGAGGACCTGTAAACTACACATTTCAAAAAGAGGGCTGTCAAAATACTTACAGACCCCTCACATCCCAGACATAAACTGTTTCAACTCTTTCCCTCAAAACGACACTATAGAGTACTGCACACCAAAACAACTAGCCAAGGAACAGTTTTTTCCCCAAAAGCGATCACTCTGCTAAACAAATAATTTCCTCAACCCTGTTCAACTATTACAAAGTTTGCACTACTGTTAATCTTGTCATCACTTCTTATCACCCCTCCCCTCCCACTTGTGACTGTATGACTGTAACTATGTCGCTTGTATACTTACGATTTATATTGACTGTTTCCTTTTAACTTTTCTTTTATGTATACTGAGAGTATTTACACCAAGACAAATCCCTTGTGTGTCCAATCACACTTGGCCAATAAAGTGTTCTGTTCTGTTCTTTTCTTTTCTATTCTATTCAAATCATGGGGATAGGTGCATGTATTTATATACCACATTTTGGGGGGGCATGTCCATCAAATTTTATAAATATTCCCTTCCAACATTTCCAACAATGTTGGAAGCGTAAAAGTAAAGAAGGGAGTTTTTATCATCTATAGTGGACATTTATTAAAGCAAAATAACTTTTGGAGTATGATTTATATTTTAATTCTGAAAATTTTGAAAATGGAGATAAAAATGAAACCAGAACTTTTTTTTGGGCCTAATGGAAAAAAAAACTGGAGAAAAAAAAAATTGAATTTTTTTACTATATATGTTGACAGCAGCAAGACTAATGTATGCACACAAAAAAAGGAAGGACACTTCAATTCCTACCATGAACAAATGGTTGCAGAAATTGATGGAGTTGGCTAAAATGGCAACACTGACCACTATGATTAAAGAAAGGAGCATAAGTGCTTTTGTTTCCACATGAAGACAGCTTCTAAACTTTGTGCTTGAAGTGGAAAAAAAACTTTGATTTTGGGTTTTACTGAGTAGGTTGATAGATCTTTATAGAAATGGCTTGTTCATAGTCATAGCAAAAGGTTGAGATTTGATGCCTTACTTTACTGCAACAGTGAGAGTTAGAAATCAATTCTTCTTTTTGTTTATTTTTCTTATCTTTCCTCACTTCTCTCCCCATGTCTTCCTCCCCACTGTTTTCCTATTTACTTTTATATTTTGTATCTTATAATATTTTCTAACTCAATAAAAATGATAAACCAAAAAATAATATTCCCATCATGCTGTTTTATTATCATAATATAATATCATGAAATTCCTTGATACATTCTAGACCCGGGTTCTTCAAACTTGATACCTTTAAGACTTTTGGATTTCAACTTGCAGAATTCCTCTTCCAGTCCTGTTAGCTCAGGAATTCTGGGAATTGAAGTCCACAAGTATTAAACTTGCCAAGTTTGAAGACCCTTGTTCTACACCTTTGCTGGTGAGAAGCACTGAAAATCATCTCTGCTGATATCATCTGAGTATTAAGCTACCACTACAGAGATCTTTGCCTGTATATGTCATTAATCAATTTAGCCCTCTCAACCACTCCCATTTATAATTAGCTCTGTTGTTTTTACTTCCATCATGTTGGTCAAAGGAGGTTTATGTCTTGTTGTTGCTTTCTCCCATGCCCGACCCAGCCTGGGTGCAAGGGCTAAATTGATTAATGAATATAAAGGCAAAGATATCTGTAATTGTAGATTAATACTCCGATGATGTAAGCAGAGGCTGACGAAAGCTTAGTAAGTAGATTAAATGTAATTTTCAGTTCTGCATTGGTTTTCATGTGACAACATTGCTCCCCAGTGTCTAAAGTGAGGAGGGGAAACATCTTCATAATTCTCCAAGGAGATTCTTCTGGTCCAGATGTTTCCTCAATATGTGAATGGCACTTTAGATATTTAGAGAATTTATTCTGAAGTTTTTCTTCTTCCAGGATGCTAAAAGACTGTATCCTATTCCAGTGTTTAACTGAAACCTGATTGCCTGCTAGAAAGAAAGGTGAACCTCGATCGATGAACTCATTTTCATAATTCTTCATTTTCTTCCAACATTGGACACCTAGAAAAAGATTCCGAAAGTTCTAATGGGAGAGGAATTAATCCTCGTTGGCCAATCTAGGATCTGGACTGAATCAAGTTGCAGAGCTTCTCTGAAGAAAGGAAGGTTCTTGTCTGGTTTCAGATTCACTTCTTCTTATTGTGTCTCTCACACAATAATAGATTGCTGTGTCTTCCGCTTTCAGATTGTTCATTTGTAGATACAGAAGGCTTTCGGCATTATCTCTGGTTATAGTGAAGCGTCCTTTGACAGATTCTGCATACTCTTGCCTACTGGCATCGTACCAAATAATTGCAACCCATTCCAGTCCTTTTCCTGGAAACTGTCTCACCCAATGCATGCCATAGCTTCCAAAGTTAAAACCAGAGCCTTTGCAGGAGATCAAGAGGGATTCTCCAGGACTTTTCACATATACTCCAGATTGTTCCAGCTGAATGCTGCATTTAATACCTGGGAAACAATAAGCATTGTTAGATTCATTTATTTTTAGACTGTATGTGAATGTATTTAATAGTTATAGTTTAGTTAACACAGTATAGTTAGTTATAGTTCAGTTAATTATAGGTATGCAGAGAAAAACAGAGACAGAAGAAAAATGAACCTCACCTCTTAAGAGAGATGAACTCAAAATTAATTGCAGTAGAAGACTAATACCACTACTCATTTTTTTGGAAGAAGCAATATCTTTGTTGTCTGGAGAATAATCCAAATGATGTAACTTTTCCTGGACATTTTTCAGAGGAGATTTTTAAACAGGAAGCATTTTCTGAATTTGCATACTGATTAGAATAAAGAAAACAGCCCTTCTATATCATGCTCTTTGCTCAGGGACTGTAGATATGGCTTCATCTATCACATTCAAAGGGAAGATCTAGTGAAGATCTATGGAGATTCTCACTCATCCAGGTCATGGTTGTCCCAAAGGTACTTTTTTCAACAGAGAACTGGTCTTTCTGTTTTTTTCTTTTTT
>BLBF01008845.1:0-14794 GCA_015471245.1 Laticauda colubrina | reverse complement strand
ATAGATAGATAGATAGATAGATAGATAGATAGATAGATAGATAGATATTTACACCCACATTCATACAGAAGCCTGATGATGGCAGATGGGATTCTGCTGAAACGTTGCTACAACTTTAACAGCACTACAATGACGTGGGATAATACCCGAAGGAAGCTAAACAGCACACACACACACATATATATATATATACCTATATATATCTATATATATATTGTTATAAGCTCTATCACATACATTATAAGTACACTTTATTGTTAGATTCATCCAATCTTCTCTGTGATATCTACTTCACAGGCTATTATGAGCTTCTTTTCTTGAGAAAAGGAATGAAATAAAGCCAATGAATGATATATCACTTGATCTTTTCTCATATAGCATGTTAATCTCCATATAATATACTAATATACTTTGGCTGTTGAACACCCAAAGTTTGATGGTTGGCAGAAGTAATTCTTACTGGATAACAACCTGCAGTTGCTGAAGAAAATGCTGGTTTGAATGATCAATGATCTGTAAATTGAGAAAGTGAATGTCCTATTGTGGTAAGTTATTGTTTCATTGTTGCTGAATGTGCATTGTTTAATGAAAACATATTATGAAATATTAATAAGTTATTTACCAAAAAGGTAATGAGAAGTAACAGAAGAATAGGAAGTCATAAAATATTGCCATTGTTAATGTCCTTGTTTTGTAATCTTACTAGTCTCCCTCTCTTCTTTTTAGCTTTAAAAATTGTCAGATGTGGTCAATACAATCTGATCTGATTAATATTTAAATTATTACTTTTTGTATTATTTTTGAAACTTTACAATGAGGTTGTCTTATAGGATTCACTGATGGATTCAAGAAGCTACATAACACTGTAGGAGCAATCATCTGGAATGACTGAAAGATTCCATATGTTTTTGTCTAAATGCCTAAAGGAGAAATCAGTGTGATAATTTAGTGAAGTGGAAAGTAGGTGTATAAACCAGTACTTGAGAAATGCTGTGAGATGTTTATATGTAACATTGCATTGAATAACTATCCATTTTGCTGGCATTGCCTCTTGGAGGTGGAATGGAAATAACCTCAGCAACAATTTTCATTACAAATAGTGACTCCATAGGTATAGATAATCCAGTTTTAGGCAGTAAAATTCTTTTTTTAAAAAAAAATATGTCTTAGATTTAACCTAAAAACTCAATTATTTATAATTATTTCTCTTTAGCCAATTATTGGAGTCATTATGGCATAGTGGTTAGAATGTAGTACTGCAGGCTAATTCTGCTGACTACTGACTGTCAGCAGTTCGAAAGTTCGATTCTCACCAGCTCAAGGTTGAATCAACCTTCCATTCTTCCGATGTTGGTAAAATGGGGACTCAGGTTGTTGGGGGTAATATGCTGACATTGTAAACTGTTTAGAGAGGGCTGTAAAACATTATGAAGTGGTATATAAATCTAAACACTATTGCTATTAGAAACAAAACAGTTCTTAGCCAGAGTATCCCACAAATCCTTTACTATGGCTCTTGGAGGATTTTGTGGTTATGATTCCTGAAAACTGACAACACAATTTCCAGCCATTTTAAGCTTGGAAGCAAATGAAAAGTATAATATTTGCTTAAAACAATTATTTCACTTTAAAATCCAGGAGAATCCATATGATTAATACAGTTCTACTCACTAGACAACCCACAGCACAGTTTATATATCAATCAAAGTTACCCACCTATGGCATAATGACATGACAATAAAGAAATAATTGTGAGGAGGAGAAAAACGAATTCAGAAACTAGTTATTACTTCCAAACAATCAGTCATTCTTATCTAGAAACATGATGAAAAGATGTCTGATAATTTTCATTTTGTCCTAGATGACCTCAAAAAGCTCTACAATCATAGAATGTGATTAGTACCACAAGTTATACTTGAGTTACTTGGTGTAGTGTATTGAGCTGTTCACAGATTAAAATAATTTTACATTATTGTGGACATTGCTCATATTTGATTACTTTTGGCAGATTAATATCTTGTTATGTTAAAACAGCAAACAGTTGAAATGCCAGGGCAAAAAGCTCAGTTAGAGACACTCCCAAGTTTCTTGGCCTGTAAAGGAGGGTGGTCGGTGGTTGTGGAGAGTTGTACTTTCAGATTGCAATATTCTGTTAGTATGGCATTTGTAGAATTAACTCATCTGGCTATGATTCTTATCTGATTTACCCCACATGATCAACATCAATCTTGGAAGTCTGAATGTACAATTTTCCTCCAAATGTCTTGCACACTCTCTGAATCAGGCCTGGTATGGCAAAGAGACAGGCTCTGAATCTCTCTGAGTAACACATTTATTTTGGATCCAAGCAAAGTTGGGTTTTAGGACTAAGGCTGGGAAGGAATATGTATGATGGTTCAATCAGCATTTATACTTTTAAGAGTTACATAAGTAAGGAAATACAAGTTTATTACAAAGGAAACACATATTATCTATGAAGCAAAGAAGTTACTAAAATATTTTCATCATTTCCTCTTGTTAATGGATATAAACTATTTCAGCAAAGTTTATTTAAAGAAGCTAAGGTGTTTTCCAGGTGTTTTCCAAAGGAGGCCAGAGCAATTTCCTCTAAAGACTATCTGACACTTTCTCAGATATCTGTCTTTATATTTACACAATTGAACAGAAATGTTTTAAAAAATTACTCAGGTCACTTGACCGAGGTCATTTCCTTTACAACTCAAGAAACTATGGATGTTCTCTTTTGAGCCTCTTGCCCCATTGATTATCCAGCTGCTGGCTATGCTGTCTCTTATCTGACAGTGTCTTTTATCTTGGCAGTGCCTCTTTGCCCAATACTCAAGGTCTTTTCCTGACACAGTCTTATAACAATTACATTGTTTAGCTTCAGTACACCAGCCTAGTGTGATTAGTTGCTGCTAATTTGTTTACTGATGTTTCATTTGCATTTTGCAGGACAAATACTAAAGAATGAAAACACCACCAGAAATGTCAAAAGAGCTGCAAACTTTTTAGAGATGGATTACTAAGAAATTGTTTCTGAATATGTTTGTATTACCAGAGGAGACCTTCCTTAATCTGCTATCTGAGCCCAAATATCAAGAATGTTCTCAGAAATGCAATTTATAAAGGGGTTGCTTTCATTGGACAAGTTTTTATAGCCCTTCAACTTCTCTTCCCCCCTAGCCCAAGCATTTCTTAGTTTATGTGTCAGCAAAAGGTTACATATTAATGAGGATAAAGTGCCTAGTAAGTTCTGCTACAAGAAAAAAAGGCAAATAATTAACTGATTGAGGTTAGAGTTGAACTTTGTTATCTCTCAACTTGCAAGATTAAATAGAAAAATCTAGCTTGTCTAAACAGCCTCTCTTCCAGGTGTTAATTGAATAATACAGGTCAATCACAGGACATTTGTATAGGCAGGATAATGGCTCTTGGTCTTGCACATAAATTTGCACTGCAAAGGTCCCATCAAAAACTTGATCCCTTTTTTTTCAGCTAGGGTTTTAAATCCTGGAGAGACAATGTCAAGTGGATGAGGTCAGGGATATGTATTTATTTGCTGAGAATATTTTTAACTGCCTGTTCATCATTAAGGACAAATTATAAAATGGATCTCAGTGTGACTACCAACTCACCCTGCTCCTCTTAGTATGATTTGCTTAGTTTCCTCTTTAATTCTTCCTTGTGAACATGGGAGGCTGGTGATAGCATCAGCATTTTCATCAATATATCTTTTTGAACTCCCCATGCTTAAAATTACATTTAATCTGAATAAGTGACAATGGGATTCCTGAATTAAAATGTGAGATTTTAGAATAAACAAAAGAAAGGCTTGCTTTTCTGCAAGCACTCTATCCCACCTTGGTTTGTTTTTTAATCTTTCTTTACCAGCAGACTTTTTAGCTTCGCCGGTTATTTTCCTTTGCATGTGGATGGAGTACAACCCAAAATTACAAGTAATTTATCGTATGTGCCATTAATTTCAATTGACAATAAAATATTCAATTTTTGTATTGAGCACAAATCTTATACAAACTTGGTTTAATTCAAAAGGAATTTTCAGTCCTTGATACGGCTAAAACATTTGTTATTCCTTCCCAATGAAAATTGTTCCATTTGTTCTGTTCTTGGTAATAGCTTTGGTTATTACAAACTTTTCACTTTTTTATTTATTTACATGCTCTTTTAAATCAAAGCATCTTGTTTTACCATTATGCCCACAAACTAACTTTTTGTCTTTGTCCTTTTTTTAGTTCTCTTTGTTGTTGCAAAAAAGAGCAGCAGTATCTTTGTTAGAGCTCTTTTGATGCTTGCTGGCATTCCTATGTTTGGTGTATAGGCACAGAACAAAAAAGCAAAAGTTATGGACGAAGCAAACATTAAACTAACAACATAGTTATTCAAAGGAAAAACCAAGCTCCCCATAGAAGGAAAACACCAGAAACAAAAGAGATGGGAGGAAAAGAAACAATTTAATATTGGACATGACAGCTTTAGAAGGAAGCACCATGGGCTTCTAGGCATAGCTTGAGAAGCAGCAGCTGGAAGATGTCTTTGTTCACTGCTTCTATCTACCATATCTTCTTCAGTAATTGGCTGTTATGATAAACATCTATAGGAGGTCATTCAGTCAGGAGAGATCTAAAGAGCATTGCTGAAGAATAGGAATTCATCTTGCCTTTTATTTTGCTTCTTTTCTCAGTGATAACCTGGACTTCTCATCCAAAATATCACTTTCTTGCTTGAAAAAATATAAAAGAAGGATTTCACTGAGAGTTTTACAACCAAGGATAATTATATGTTCTCACAAAGTGCTATTCAAAGCCAGGTATGTAGGCAACTTAATCACCAAAGACATACTATAAACTATAAAAGCAGACCTGTCTCTACCTCATCCATGTCACTGCATGACTTCTGTCAGAGGGGACAATTCTGTCAATGTTATCCCTTACTCCTAAATAACTTCTGAACACACATGATAAAATGAAAACTTTAAAGGCTATTTGCATGAACATATTTCAATTTTTTATTATTTATTTATTTAAAGCTATTGGCTGCCCAATGTCAAGGCATAGGAGGCATACAAAATTATGAAAAACAGTCAAAAACATTGAATCACAGAGGCAATTGCCTGGATAGCTGAATTGAGCATCTACTGTAGTTATGAGGCCACCGCCATAACTGCACTTCCCCGCAGAAGCCTTGTATATAATTATGTGGATTGTGTCTATAAAAAAACAAATTTGTTCATCCTTATCTTTTTAAAATGTGTGATTGAAAACTGTCAGCTGATATTTCCAGAATCATAACTCTGATGCAACTTGAATATTTTTTCTATAATTTTTGAGGCTTTGTTGTTATTTACAATGTTGCACTAAGTTCGAAACCTTTAAAAAAATTCAAGTTAATTTATATGGGAACCAGTTATTCACATTTTCATTCTGATTCCTAATTAATTGCTTGTACCATTAATTGCCAATGATTATAGATTTGTTCATGTTTTATTTCTCATGCCATTTTATTTGCTTTACCATGTCACTGCTGTAATTAGCAACTTAGTGATTATTTTACAGTGTGTGCCACTATTTGGGAAATTTAACATGTAGTACATTTTATCCAGTCATTAGTTTAAATTACTAATTTAAACAATGTTGCTAGACATTTTAGTAAACTTTGAATAACATTGAAAATTGAAAATAAATTTGTCATTTCTAGAGTACATTTTATGTTTAAAGAGCAAAGAAAAAGAACAATTGTTGCTTTATAAATAATAACATGAATCAATCATTTATACATGCCACAGAATCCATAGAATTATGAATAGGGATGAGCTGTGTCTACTAATGATGATGACAATAATAATGAGATGATTGTGATTACAAAATCACTGTCAATCAATCACAAAAGGCAGCTTTCTATCTCCAAAATGACACTGTTAACAACCTCATATAACAATATTTGCCTATCGCAGGTCCTTGAGAAGGACTTCATAAGTGAATAAAAATGCCAAATCCAGTCCAAAAAACTGACTGACTGCAACCAACCATATCATTACAAATTATCTGGGGTCTGTATGTTCTCATCCTGGTAATAACTATGAAAATACAGTTACTACCTGATAGGCTTAGTATTTTTAACAGTCGTGAATGTATTCATCTTCTTCCAGCAGAATGCTCAATATTTTTCTCTTGTATACTTTAATATATATAGTGCTGATATGTTGCAAATATTGGTTCAAAAAAGCAGTGTGTCTACTCCATTTATCATTCATTACATGCATATTATCTGGTAAGGAAACCAAAACCACTAAAAACACAGACATTGCTTTCAACATACTAAACTTCACCTAATCTAATGTTCTACTTAGGGGTAACAAATGATATTCACATCAAGTCAAGAAAGTGATAATGTTCTTTTGTTTATGCTAGGAAACTTGCATTTATAATTATGCTGCTTCTATAACAAAATGTGGTCTGCCTCAGACATAAAATACTTTCTCTATATGTATAGTTTACCAATGTCTCTGTAATGGTAGGGCCAGATTGAGAAGCTGAACTGCTAGGGAACTGGGAGATATGATAAAAGCTCAGCCCTGTGATATTTGGTCAAAAGTATCAGGTTTAGGGACTCTGTTTCTGACTGCAATAACAATTAAAGGATAACTGTATAGTACACATAAGACAACTGAAAACAAGCAACAAACACAAATTGCTTTACTAACAGATAAATGGAGAGCATCTTAAGAAGATTAGGAAGCAAGTGTCAACAAAATGAAACCAAACAACTACAATATTATTGTTAAGGGAAGATAGAACATGATACACAGATTGGCCATGAAAATATGCCTCCATCCAAAAGTAAATATGGACTCCATACTTCTATGCATAACTGAATAGATAAATAAATAACAAATATTATATAACTTAACAGCTTTGCTATTCATCAAGAATGCTACTCCTAAAATTTCTAAGCATTGCTATGGAATTTTTAAAGTTAAGACCATAGAGTACAATTGATGTTGCTGCTAACATTACGATAGTACAGTATTTAGAATTAGAATCCTTGAAAAGAGAATAAAGTTTTATTTCTCTCTGCAGATCCTATTTGAGAAAGTAATATCTAGAAATGTATATATGTTGGAGAAAAAATGTACTTTTGTGATAATCCCTGGCAACCTAAAACCTAGGGTTTATTTATTTGTTTCATCTATATGTATGCTGCCTATACCCAGAGCTCTAAGTGGCTCACACTTCTAAAAGTATGAAAAGTCACAAGACAGAAAAATCTAGAAAGTTTCATATGCTCATTTATTGTTGTTAATGACTGACACATCTATTCCAAAATATTTATTAAAATGGGACTGCTTAACTGCTTTTTTAAACTACAGAATGATGAAGACCATCTTGATCTAAAAGGTCAAGTTGTTCAGCAATAAGTGGGCTGTGACTCTGGAGGCTATGCAATGGTTCCTTGCCCCTTTGATCTTTTGTGTAGCTGAGAACCTATCATTCCTTCTTCGGGACAGACTAACAATAATGAAAGGATATGTGCTGAGCTGCATAGATAATATGGAAGGAAGGCAATTGAAATTGCTGGGATTATATTGCTTAAGAGTTGCTTAAAATGAGTGGTCACATAAATCTTTTAATAAGCAAATAAAATGGGATGGGAGCTAAAAAAGGAAAAATAAAATCCTGTTGATATTCTACTAGTGTCCTCCTCATGCAGTTGTATAAAACATTATTGTAATATTCTTTATTGGCCAAGTGTGATTGGATGCACAAGGAATTTGTCTGTGGTGTATAAGCTCTCATACAAACAAGAAAGTGATAAATGATAAGATATAATCATAAATCATAAGATACAAATAACAAGTGATAAAGCCCATGTCACATTGCACCAACGGATAGAAAGAGGATGTAAAACGGAGAAAAACACTTGCCATCCATTGGTTAACGTGATGCATCCGTTCTGTACTCACTGCATGCGTGATTCATATGTTCTATCTGTCCAGCATCCATCTACTGAGATTTCATCCGCTCAAAAAGTTTTGAGCTGCACAAAACTTTTTGAGCGGATGAACTTTCCACCGCGTCCGTTCTACATCCGCTATACATACAGGGAACAAATGTTCTACATCCGTTACACATCCGCTGCGTATCCGCGCAACACGCATCCACTCCAGCGGAAAACAGACACAGGGAGGAAGTGAAACGGACGTGGAACGTCCGTGCAGCGTTAGTAGCACGGACATAGAAAGGATGTAAATGGATGCAGCTTGCATATAATGCATTAAAACGGAAAAAACGTTCATATAGGGGATGTATCTCAGATATTTAGGATGTCTGGAGGATGTCTAGAGGATGCAGAAGGACACCTAGCGGAAAACTGATATTTCCTATCAAAAGGGGGAGGAAATCACCTGGATCTCACTTTCAGTCCAGCAGCCCTGGTGTGCAGACCTCTTCAGCCTTGCTCTTGCTCTTCCACATCATACAGTCATCTCCACCATGGATCATCGCACACTCCTTTTGGTAGCCGCCATCATTCTACAACATTGCGAAGCCCTCTTCAGGCTCTTTCACCTGTTCTACGCAAGGAAAAGGAGGCGTCCAAGAAGTGTGTGGGTCCAAAGATGGATCATGAGAAGAGCTGAGTACAGACTCTATGACAAGCTGATCATGGACTGAGGAACTAAGACACTCGTGCATTCCAGCACTTCATGAGGATGCCACCAGCCATGTTTGATGAAGTTGTGGACCGGCTGAGACCCAGGTTGACCAAGGCAAACACCAACTTCCAGCCCAGCCTGGAACCTGGACTGAAGGTGGCATTGATTCTGCGCCACCTGGCCTCCGGGACTACGTACAGGAACATGCAGTGTGCCTGGAGGGTGCCACACAACACCATCAGAATTGTGGTCAGAGAAGTGATGCAGGCCATCATCGAAGAATACCTGGAGGAGCTCCGCAGGTGCCCCACCACTGAAAAAGGCTGGAAGAAAGTTGCAGAGCAGTGGTATCAGAAGTGGAACTTCCCCCACACTGTTGGAGCCATAGATGGGGAGCATGTGGCCTGCAAAGCTCCAGCCAACTCAGGGTCCACTTATTTCAACTACAAGGGCTTCTTCAGCATCATCCTCTTTGCCATGGTCGATGCTGACTACAAGTTCATGTACATCGATGCTTCAGGCAACGGGTCAGCTTCAGATGCCCAGGTATACAATGCCAGTGACCAAAAGGAGGGGCTGGAAGGCAACCTCATCATGGGCTTCCCAGATCCAGGCCCCCTGCCCAAGGACACACAAGATCTTCCCTACTTCATGGGATGACGCCTTCTCCCTCAGAACCTACCTCATGAAGCCCTACACTTCCAAATACCTCACCCGTGAAGAGAGGATCTTCAACTACAGGCTGTCCAGGGCAAGGCAGGTGGTGGAGAAAGCCTTTGGCATCCTGGCCACCAGGTTCCAGGTACTTCTCACCACCATGCAGCATCTCTCAGAGACCGTGAGGAACATCATGGAAGCTTGATGCATCCTGCACAATCTCATGTGCACCCGCTACCCAGTGTTGCAGAACAGGCTCGTGGACAGCCAACAAGGCAATGGGGACATGGAGCCTGGGGAATGGAGGCAAGGGCGAAACCTGATAGACACTGAGGATGTGCAAGGCCCCAAGAGAGCTTCACATGTAGGGAAGAAGCAGCGCAACCTCCTGAGACACTGGTGCAACTCCCCAGCTGGAGCAGTGGAGTGGCAAGACAGGATGGTAGATGCTTAATGGATGCTTCCTTGAGCCTATCTCATCACACTGATGAGATTGTGCCATGTATGTTGGGTGGCCCTACAATGAACAGGGCATTTAATAAAGAGTTGTGTTTATGTTGAAATGTGTTGATGAATGATTAAATTGTTATTGATAATAAAGGGCCATAGGAGTGGCACCTGGGAGGGTGGACCATACAGTCCCACTATGCTTGCACTGGAGGTTTATCTATCCCACAGCTATTACCCATCCCACAGGTATCCCTGCCCATCCCACTGCTATCCTTACCCATCCCACAAGCATGCAAAGGCTTAAACCATTTCTAAAAGTTTCCACCAAGACTTTATTTAGTAAAAGAACTGAACCAAGTGTGTGAAGCAAAGATAACCTTTATTAATAACAAACTGTCGGACTTTATTAAAAAAAAGCAAAATGAACCAAGAAGTGTCCCAAGCAAAGATAAAGTCAACAGGTAAAAACCCAGTCTCTGGCACTCTTCTCAGTCACTCTGAGGTGTGCCCATGGTCTCAGGGGTGAAGGGTCCAGGGGCTGTGGAGGTGGCAGTGGCTGGAGTGCTGGTCTGAGGTGCCATTGGGGTGCCTGGTCCCGAGAGGACAACAGGGATGGTGTGTGGAGGAAACTCTCAGAGGGCTGGCTCAGTCCCGTGATGTTGAGAGGCCCTTCTTCCAGGACATGGGATGTCAGTCCCAAGACCGATGACAGATGTTCTGAGGCCGGGCTTGGCTGTGGGGTGGAGGAAGGAGGAGTGTAGTGGGGCTGTCTGGTCTGCAGCTGAGCGAGGTGAGGTGTCGGTGGCATATGTGGCGTCGGTGGCATCTGTGGCGTCGGTGGCATCTGTGGTGTCTGTGGCATCGGTGATATCAGTGGCATCGGTGGCACCTGTGGTGTGCGATGTACCTGTGCCTGGACTGGGAAGAGCTGCCTGTGCTGCTGGAACTCCTAGTATCCGTAGCCTTGGTAGGTGAGGGGCTGTTGAAAGCCTTGGAAGGGCTGTGACATCACCTGGGGTGGAGGAGCAGACCTGGAGTGGGTCAGAGCAGGTTCAGCTGGGCCTGGAGGGTGGTGCAGAAGACCTGTGATCCTCTCCTTGATCACCTGGTACTGGGCTTTGGGCATTTCCATGAGGGTCTCATTCACGTAGGTGAGAAAGGGCTTTCTGTTAGAGGATGGTATGTTGAAGTGTACCAGCTGAGAGAGGAGATCTACGCTGCTCTTGATGGTGTCCCTGATCTCCAAGAGGACAGTGTGGCTCTGCCTCTCCAGTCTGCCTCTCTGCCTGCTTTCTGTGGAGGTGGAGCTGGGTGTGGGTGTGGGTTGGTCTCTGGTGGCAGTGGCCTCTTCTTGCTCCATCTGCTTCAGGGGATCCTCCATGTGTTCCGGCATATGGAGTGCAGCTGTTGGGGGGGACTCCGTCGTGGGGCGCACCAAAGATACCTGCCTGGACACAGGAGCTGACTCTTGGCCAGAAGAGGACTGGCTGTCTGTGGGCTGCCTGAGAGAGAGGGTTGACAGAGGGGCTGCTCCTCGGTGGCGGACCTCACCCTCCAAGAAGCTGCATTTTGCCATGACTTCTTGAGGTGCAGTTTCCCGTACCAGGTGTGCATGTGCTTCCACCACCCCAGGAGGACCTCTGAAGTGTAGCCCAGGCTCTCCGCCTTCTCTCTCCAAGCCGCCTGCTTCTGCTTGGTGTCTTGATAGAGCCTGTGTCCCTTCCTCCAGAGGTACTCGTTCTCCCTCAGCCATTCGAGCACCTCCTCCTCATGTTCCTCTGCAATGGAGTACTGTCTCCTCTCCCCCTTTTCTTGCGATTGCCTCTTCTTCCCTCTGACAGGGCCTTCTGGGCCCTCATCAGCAGGGCTTTGAGGTTCCAGGGGCTGGTCCAACACACCACCAGCAGCAGCTGCAGCAGCAGCAGTAGCACCAGCAGCAGCACCAGCAGAGTCAGCACCAGCAGCAGAAGAAGCAGCAGCTTCAGAGTCAGTGCCAGGGGGTGGGATGGTGGTCCTGTCCTTCTTGCCAGGGCTGGCAGGAGTAGGCACAGGCTTCCTCTTCTTCCCCATGGTTGTTGGCTGAATATGTGTCTGGCAGCAGGTCTTTCTTCTGAATGGTGACCTGCTTGCGAGTTGCTTCCCTTTATATCCACGGGGCTGACGCAATGCATCCTCACTGCAGGCACAGTGAATGCTTTGCATCTGCTAGGCATCCGCTAGGCGTCTGTGATGCATCCGCGTCATCCGCTCAGCGTCTGTTATGCATCCGCTCCTTCCGCTGCACGTCCGCTTCGTTGTTCTCCCACGGAAGCCCTGCGGATGTGTCATCCGCTTCCATCTGCTAGGCTTCCATTGAGCATCCTCTTAACATTCTCGCTACGTCCTCCCCACGTCCGTCCCTTTCCATTGTTGTCCGTTCTCTTTATGCAATTTTGGGGCACTTTTGAGAGCGGATAACAACGGATGGAAAATTTTCTCGTCCACTGTGTCCTTTTTACATACGTTTTGCATCCGTCGGCCGATATGACCTAGCCTTAAATGATAAAATATTAAAAGGAGAAGGTAGTGGGAAAGATGGGGAAGATGGGGAGAGGAGAAAGGTGAGACAGATAATAGCAATACAATCCCACTAAAGGGTAGATATCTTTAAGCATAAGACAATGCTGTGGGTATTAGGTTTTAGCAATGTAGTGGCATGGGGGAGGGGGGAGAACTAGGTATCTAGTTGTTTTGGCATGCAATAGCCTATAGTGTGGAGAAGTTGAAACAGTTATATTCAGGATGTGAGGGTCTGTAGATATTTCTCAACCGTCTTTTTGGCTTGTGCTGTATAAAGATCCTCAATGGAAGGCAGGCTAGTTGCATTTGTTTTTTCTACAATTCTAATTATCTGTTGAAGTCTATACTTGTCCTGTTTGGTTGCTGTGCCAAATCAGACAATTATAGAAGGACAAATGTCAGACCTAATAATTCCTCTGTTGAACTGTATCAGCAGATCCTTGGGCAATCTCAGTTTTAAATTCTGTGAGAACAACTATTTCATAGCAAAAAATAAATAAATAAAGCTGGAGTTCAGGAAAATATAGTCATAGATTTAGGCTTCGCGGAAAATCAAAATCAGACTGATGATATCCCAGCCAGATATACTTGTGTTAATTGTCATCTTAAACTGGAGTAGATTTAAACATGCTAAAATCCCTCTTCCCCTGTCTTCAAAGTATTGGCTTTGGTTTCTAAAGCACGTCAAAAGTTAGCATTGAATTTTAATTGTTAATGTTACAGAGGGAACAATTATTAACATGCATAGAAAATAATTATATTTACTGTGTACAACTCATTAAATTTAAGTTCAAATTAGATTTAATTTCATCCGGCTGCTAGTGTACAACTCAGCCACTAAACATAGTGCTTAATAAAATAAAGCTTGCAGTTCCCAGAAATTTGTTAGGTATCCATACTCTGTATGAAGAATATTGTTTTAGGCTATAGTAGTTTATTTCAAATAAGTTATTTCTTTTACTTCAGAGGAAGATGGCTGCTGTATTGAAGTGGAATCATATGTTTAAATTGACATGAGAAGCATAGAGTACCTGGTTTGTTCAAATGTTCCAAATGGAATGTTTATTTTCTTCAGACATACATACAACAAGAGCAATAAGTCTTGTTAGTCTTAAATTATGATCATAGTCATTGCAAAAATACATTCATCTTAATCATAAGGCACAATGCTTAGTGATAGTCTTAGGATACTAAATAAGGAATCAACATAATAAATAAATAAAATAATAATAAATAAAAGATAAAGGCAACTGCACTTAGTAGCAAATTGTCAACATAGTGGATGGGGGACAGTACAGGAGTTACAAACTTATGTAGCAATTAAATGCTCAAGGGAATATACAACATAGAGAATCTCTGTCATTATATCAAATATTTATTACTTACATTTGTTTAAACATTAGGCATGCATTCACATATGTGGACTGTACACCCAAATGTATGCATGTTTGCTTATGTTACACCCCACCTAAGGAATATAGGAGGATTGGATGCATAAATATTAAATATATAAATTGAGGATTTTCCAATACAGACCTATAAAGCTTATCTTTTTACCGTTTGGCGGCACATTTATCACAAATTCCTTTCAATGTCATTGCATCATTTATTGATCATCATATAAACTGCTGAATGGAAGTTCCTATTATTGATAGCTGGCGTTCAGACCTGGTCCAGTACCTTCCTTTTTTTTTTTCATCTTCTTCTGTCCATGTGTATTTTTCTTTGGGTTGCAATTCCATTTCCCAATATTTTATTATTTATATGTAGATACCATAACTGCTTCCAAGCCATTTGATGATTCCATGGAAAAAGAAAAGAATTGAATCAAAGATCCTTTGGTTTCAATACATCACACTAATTTATTTTAATTGATTAGTAAAATTAGTGATTCAGTGAATTTAATTGAACAGTGTATTTAACAATTAGTGTAATTAATTAATTAATTAGGTTGATTGTTGTTTAGCATAATTACTTGGCTAGGAAGATTATTGTAATTGATTAATTGGTGTGATATTGGCTATATTCATTACACAAAATTGTTTTATTAAGCAATTTAATCAACATACTATCTCAACAATAGTGCCAATAAAAAAAATTCAATACCAAACCACAACCTAAAGAAAAAAAAAAATCCCCACCAATGAACCACAAAACTCCTGCACATGCTTTATATGTTTTGTAGCTCTAAAGGTTAATGAAAATTCCATCAAATGTTCTCTTTGTGAAAAATATGCTCATCATGACTGCCTGTAAATACCCAAGCAAATGACTCAATTCCTAGAAACATGCAATGATGCATTTCCATTTTTCTGCCCACCATGCAAACCCAAACTGGACAAACATATAGCCCTGTTTGAAAGAGTTGACTCCATAGAAATGTGAATATCATCCCTTGACACCATAGTTGTTGTAACTATGTATCATTTATGTGTTTGCAACTGTGTATCATTG
>BLBF01008842.1:0-11496 GCA_015471245.1 Laticauda colubrina | reverse complement strand
AATAGAATAGAATAGAATAGAATAGAATAGAATAGAATAGAATAGAATAGAATAGAATAGAATAGAATAGAATAGCATTCTTTATTGGCCAAGTGTGGACACACAAGGAATTTGTCTTGGTGCAAATGCTCCCAGTGCACATAAAAGAAAAGATACATCTGTCAAGAGTTAAAAATCATAAGATGCAACACTTAATGATAATCATAGGATACAATAAGCAATCAAATCATACTAGGAAACAGTCAATAAAAATCGTAAGGATACAAGCAACAAAATTAGTAATACAGTCACAAATGGGAGGGGATGGGTGATAAGGAGTGATGAGAAGATTAATAGTAATAGTGGTGCAGACTTTATAAATAGTTGGACAGTGTTGAGGGAATTATTTGTTTAGCAGAGTGGTGGCATTTGGGAAAAAACTGTTCTTGTGTCTAGTTGTTCTGGTGTGCAGTGCTCTATAACGTCGTTTTGAGGGAAGGAGTTGAAACAGTTTATGTCCTGGATGTGAGGGGTCTGTACATCTCTAGAAGGTCTTTACCGCCACAGGCTGTACTTACATCCACATGCAACCAGAGTTTGTGTCTTGTGCACACCTCTGCAATTTCAGGTAGGGGGTCAAACGCTCCCAGGACTGTGGTGCCACAGGTGGCATTGACAAAGAAGGGGAGCGCTCTCTGGAAGAGAAGATGAGAGCTTACTTTAACATACTGTACTGTATATTTGGCCCAGACAATAGAATCCGACACACGTGGTTGTATCTGTCCAAATTTCATTTCGTTCACATGTTGGTCCTTAATAAAGGAAGCATAAGCTATTGCATTAGCACACTGTTTCTTTTTTTGCTGCACACCTCAGACAAAGAGTCAGAGTTGGCAAAGTCCCTATGCCCATTGAGTGTCTCTTTTAACAGGATCGCTGGCTTGGATATGGGAAGAAAAAACAGCCTGTTACATATAGCTTGGTGCAGTGATAGCTAACCTTTTCAGCACCCAAAGCGTGCACAAACCCCCAAAGTGCAATGCACGCGCGTCCTCCATGAATGCACCTCACCCTGTGCACGAGCATGCATTCCCTACGCATGTGTCATGCCGTCGTGCCCTCGTGCCCACCGCACATGCACCCCATGCCATTTGCACCCTGCCCCGTCCCCTGCATGCATGGCAGAGACCCAAAAACCAACTGGCCAAGCGGGAGGTGCATGCACATACGTGGCAGAGCTGAGCTGGGGTGATGGCTCGCATGCCCGCAAAGAGGGCTTTGCATGCCACCTCTGGCATGTGTGCCATGGGTTCGTCATCACGGGCTTAGTGGAAGCAAAGGGAAAATTGTAACTTCCTCAAAACCCTCCACAGGCAACATACCTCTGATTTGGCCTGGTTGATCTTTTTCTCTAGATCAGCAGGGATCATCTTCCCTCTGAGGAAGAAAAGAGTGGTTGAAATGACTGAGCCATGAAAGTCCTTTCAACAGGTCCTGCTTGCTTAAGCCACTCTGACTTCAAATCATTCCAAGCAGGCGGCAGAATGAAGCTATGTGTTTCACTTTAATAATATAAAAGGAACTTTAACTTTGAACCTGCCTCTACTGTCAATTACATCAGAGGAAAAGTTTCCACATTAGCCTTGTATGAAGCATTAGGATTTTTTAACACAGGAAGATTTTTCCTCTTGAGGAAACCACTTATAATAACATCGATTTCATGCACACTGAAATGATATGTTTTAGAGCGGCCCACTAGTAGGCTGTGAGGGGCTTGCAGCTGGGCCGTGGAAATGGCCAGTGAGTACACATGTACATACACTCATCCTCACTTGTGTGAGTAGTGGCCAAACACATGCATGCACACTCCATTTGCATGAGTGGCAGGCACACGTGCGTGCCATTTGTAAAAATGGAGCTGTGCACACACCTACTTGCTAGTTGCTTGTGCGAATTATTCCCTCCTTCCTCCACCGGTGTGCAAAGCCAGAAACATTGGGGAACTCTGATCTAGAATAAATTCTTCCATATGAACCTGCTATTTATGCAGATCAATAATGATAAAGAATGAGAACTGTTGCCAGATACAAGACTAATCATAGATGTGCTTAGTTGCTATGACTTAGGTGCCTTTGTTTTATCATATGTTGAAAGGTCATACACAAAGTGGTCTTAGCTCTTACAATGCCCTCACTAATTGTTTGTTTGTTTGTTTATGTTTGTATTTATTTATTTATTTATTTGTCAATTGTGCCACCAGTTAGAAACAACAGCTTATGGAAAGCACAATATTTATAATCTTAAGGGCTAGAAACGTGAATTTACTTAAAATACATATTCTTAGCTGGTTCAATTTCACAGACATCACCAAGCTGAACTATGGAGCATGTGAAACTGAAACCCAGAGCTCAGATTAAGGGATTGTAATTTTTTAGACCATAATCACTGCAATGGTAAAGGGTTCCTAAAATCTGGGGTGTGTGGGTAGGAAACAACTGAACAATGGAATAAGCAATCCACAATGGTTCCAGTGTCTGTGTGTATTGTGTATTGCAGTGGTGGGATTAAAAAAAAAAAAATCACCGGTTCAGTGAGCATGGCTTGGTGGGCATGCTTTGTGTGCATGCACACACTTTGCGCGTGTGCACCAAACATACAATTTTGCGTAGGCGTAGAGGTGTTCCAACTCACCTTCTGCAAACCTGCACTCTCCTGGTCGCTTCAGCAGCTACCATGTGGCACTCGCACAAAGCAGCTGTGCTTCAAAAGCAGGGGATAAAAGTGAGTAGGGGAGCCCCGGTGAGCAGGTGGGCACAACAGCAGAGCAGCAGAGACAACCAATTTAGTCTCCTTTGCTTGTCGGTGCTACCGGCTCTGCAGAACCGGGCAGAACTGGTAGAATACTACCACTGGTGTATTGGGTATGGTTAGGGAGATAATCCAGATTAAATGGTCCATTTATTACAACACCAAGATGGAACCTTTGATCTTATCTAAGATAAGATCTTAGATCTTAGATCTTATCTTATCTATTTATAAGGCTTTCCAGTTATTAACACTCACTTTTCATCCGCTGCTACAAGGTAGACATTGTCAGTGCCGATGCCCAAAAAAGCTGCTCCCTTTTGGATGGAGTAGTGGCACTAAAAACCAGAAAAAGAGGGTCAGCATTGTAAGACTTCCTCTAAGAAAAACTTTCTCCCAGGACCCTATTCTGAGTCTTAGGAAGCCATTTAGTAATTAATCCATTTAGAAATCAACTACTACTCATTTATTTTTTTACATTTCTATCTAACCAGTGCAATCCTGACCCATGGTTCTGGGGAGAGAGAGCATTCCCAGATATTATCCCCCTTATCTTCTCTAAATTTAGAGCAATAGATTACAGATCCTGACAAAGATCATGGTCTACCAGAAGATACACAGCAATACAAGCCTTCAAAATGAAGGTCATTTGGTGGTTTCACAGCTATTATTTGTAAAATGGGAACAATTAATTTACTTTAGGCAGGTAGAGAATAACAGCAAGATTTTCTGGCATGTGTCCCTCTATCTCTGGCATTCTTTTTCCAGGGGGCCTACATACTTACAAATATGTGCAAGCCGGTGTTACTGCCGGTTCGGTGACTGTGCTGCGCGTGTGTGTAGAAAAACCTTAAGCTGTGCCGCCCGGACATCTGAAAAGCGCTGTGTGCAGGTTCGCAGCATTTGGAAAGCCTCTTTTTTCCTGCTTTTTCAACCTTGCACAAAGCAGTTGAGGTTCTGTGCTGCGCAAAGCAGCTGAGGTTGAAAAAGCAGGAAATAAAGGACAGGTAAGAGCCCAAGCGGACGGGTGGGCCAAACAGCAGCAAACACAGAATTGGTTTGGTGTCTGCTGCTCTTCAGAGCTACCAGTTCTATGGAGCTGGGCAGAACTGGTAGCATCCCACCCCTGCTGCAGGCAAGCCCATTTTCCCCTTTTTTGAGGAGATAAATACAACCTCCCCTCCCAAAAACCATTTCCACTATTGTACAGTTCAAAAATATTCAGCTTTTTTTCAGCAGAATCATGTTTGATCTCAACTGACACTCCAATAAACAAACAAACCTAAATGAGGTCAGAATAAAATTAGATTTAGTTTGATTTATAAGGAAATGATACCTACAAAGATCAGATATGTACGTGTCCTGGAATTTCCTGCAACTATCTATACAAGCGAAAACTGGAGTTTGAAGAAGCAAGATAGGAAAACTATTGATACTTTTGAACTTTAGTGTTGGAGAAAACTCTGGGGAATACTATGGACAGTCAAGAAAACAAACCAATGGATCATTTAAAAAATTAACCCAGAATTCTTACTTAAAGCACAAATGACCAGATTCAAATTATCCCACTTTGGACACATTGAGCAAAGATCTAGCTTTTTAGAGAAAGCTATAATGCTGGGAGAGAAATAAGGAAACAGAAGACGAGGACAATCAGTAGCCAGACTAAGTTACATTCATGATGAAGACGCCATTTGGAACTTCTCAAAATGTCTGCTGTTAACAGGCCAGTCTGATCCAACTTCTGATGTACAAGTTCCAGTTTCAGTCTATCTTAGTTGTATCCAACCTGTTTCCCTCCAAATGTCTCCCGATACCAAATCTTATTTTAGTATTGCGGATAAGACAGTGCCCTCTCTCAGTAGCACTGCTGGGAAGGTATTTGGCCTAGAGACCATTAGAGTTTTCCCGGCTCTTCCAAATCCCCAACAACAATATCTGCTGTCTGAGGTGCTGCTTGTCCCCCTGCCTCAGAAGTAGGTCTAAGAAAAGCCAGTTTTGGGGGCAACAGGCCGTACTTTCATTACTGATCTTGGAAAGTCCCAAAAGCATGGGCAACATTGTGGTAGAATTATTCAAAATAAACATGTTAAGTCTATTGTGGAGGATGTGTTTTAATCATACCACAAAGCAAAACATTTTGCCGCCAAATTTCAATAGCATAATCTGAGGAGGCAATACCCTCCCTCCAGAGGTGGCATTCAGCAGGTTCTGACCAGTTCTGGAGAACCAGTAGCGGAAATTTTGAGTAGTTTGGAGAACTGGCAAATACCACCTGTAACTGGAGATTTTACAGTATCCTTCCCCTGTCACACCCACCAAGCCACACCCATAGAACCGGTGGTAAAAAAATTTGAATTCTACCACTGTTTCCCCCACCAAAACAAAAAGCAAATTAGGTTGGGTTAACCAAAAGTAAGTAGGTTGTTTCTCCTACATGGAGCATGCACAAGAAAACAATACCTCTTCTGATGTAAACACTGCCAGCTTTGGTATTGCCCAATGCCCTTTCTGCTTGCAGTCTGGGAAACGGTGATACCGTGCCACATTCATGCCATACATGTTGGAGATGGATCCTCCTACCAAGGAAAACAACCCAGAGAATTGTTCAATGACCCAGTCTTTACCATTTTAAAGTCAAATCTTAAGGTTAGCATGTAACTCCCAGACATCTCCAGTGCATCAGTTGTAGACACAATGAATGGCAGAAATTGCTTTCATTTGAATGATCCAGAATTAAGGACCTTCTCTGTGGTGGCTCCCTCCCTTTGGAACAATATTCCCTCAGAGATTCGCCTCCCACGTTGTTGCTTTTCCAAAAGGCTTTGAAAATACAGTTTTGTCAGAGAGCTTGGAGACCCCATTCAAAGCCAGCCAACTAGGTTGTCTGATTCTGTGGCCACCAGGGGGGGGGGGGGTGGAAGGTAGGCTGGAAGTTAAATTATAAATTTTCATTGGTGGATTTTTAATGTTGTATGCAGCCCAAAGTCACCATGTGAGAGCTAAGCAGCTATATACATTTGTTTAATAAATAAATAATATTGGATGCATGTCACCTCTAAAAAATTTATAAACAAACACAAGCCCCTGAAAATACCCGGATTCTAGGTTTTACGTACCAGGGGAGAAGATTCCGTCACCTTTTTCCCAGCCAACCAACTTTCGCAGTTTCTTCAGCACCACCTCCTCCATCAAGACAAATACAGGTGCAATCTCATAAGTATATCTAAAACACAAGTGGCCTTATGAGTCTCGTCTGAGATACAGCCAAAATTGCCAGCAAATTATCAGAGAGCAATGAAGGTATTGGTTTAGATTAGGAGTAGAGTGGCTAGAGTACTCCACTGCTCTGGTTTTTGTTAAAACTGCCAGGATTTATCTACTCCATCAGGAGAGGTTTCTTGGACAAATTTGAAAATGCCAGATTTTTGTAGTTTTCTTTCTTTTTTAAAAAAAATGATTTGTCTTTTTCTTTACTCTTTTTTTTGAATAGAAGTTTTTATCTTATGATGATATTATTAATTGCCTATAGTCTTCAATAGTAGGCAGTATAAAAATGAAGTAGATCTGCAAATAAATATAAATCTTTGCAGGGCTAAAATTAAGGGAAGCAGACTCCCATTCTTTCCCCCTTGTCACCTGTCTCTTGTTCCATACAGTCAACACATCTGATTGTATGGAGCAGGACTGACATATCTGGGCTGCAAAAATACGGAAGATTTCTACAGGGCAGCAAGGACACTTTTTGGTACCTCTTTGTTGCCATGAATAGTAATCACCCAGATTTCTGCAGTCTTCACCCTGGTAGCTCAAACCCCAAGCAACAACAGAAGCCACAGCAAATGAGCAACTTTGGAGGAGGAAAGTTAGCAGTCATGGACCTTATGAGGATTCAACTGGGAGTAGATTGCAGATAAATATATAACTCAGAAAGGGCTCTAGGTTCCAAATAGAGCCATGATACTAATGCATGCCTCCTGAGGAGCGTGGTGTTCCGTTCGGAAATAAGGTGCGTGAGACCGGGTTCTAACAAACAGCTCTTTTATTAAACAGTAAAGCAACTAATAATGGAACATTTGCCCAAGCCGTGGCAGCCCTTCTTATAGCGGCTAGCTCACGGCTTGTGGCCAATGACAGTAGTTCAAGTGTTCCCGCCGTCCAGTGGGCCAATCAGAATGGCTCCCAAGTAACCAATCTGAGAACGGCCTTCTCGGCCAATCAGTTTATGGTATTTGGAGTCTACTAAGTTCTATACACAACACCCCTCTCCCCTTGGTTTCGTCCAACATGCGTCACGTAGTTACGCAGGTAGGTGGGGCTTTTTTGAGTCCTGGTTGACCTGCGCAGCTCAGTCTCGGCATGGTCCTCAAGCGGTTCGGATGGGATTGCTTTCTCTCTGTGTCTTCTCCGTGGAACCTCCTGGAAGGGTGAGTCAGCCTTGACGCTCCCGCCTGAGTTTCTCGGGCTGGTTGAGGTGGCTCTGCTACTCCCTCCTGGTTTGTCCGGGCTGGTCGAGCTGGCCTGGCTGTCTCCTTCCAGGAAGGCCTCGCCTCGTTCTCCTGCTCCCGGACTTCTGCTCTGGAGGTCATCTAATTGTGAGTGCTCTTTTTGTTTTATTTGGGTTTCTTTGTGTAGTGATTGTTGTCATGTTATTGGAGGTTCGTCTCTCCCTTTTTTATTATTTTGTGTTTCCCCCCCCTCCTCGGTTGTTTTTGGTTCATTTATTTTCAGTGCTGGTGTGGTGTTGCGTTCAAGTGTTCAAGAGCGAAGTTGGTCGATGTGCCACTTCTATGCTCTTCCGTCGTCCAACACAAGTCGGTAAGACCGGGGGACTGTAATTTGGGTAATTGTGGCTGGGAGCCATAACGGGTCCCCGGTAAGGTTTTTAGCGTAAACCAGATCGCCTATTTCAAATGAGCGATATCTTCTGGAGGAGTCAGGGGGTTTGTCCCAGGTACAGGTGGGGTGCAGTCTATGGAGGTAGGAGCACAATTTCCTACCCATGAGGAGTTCTGCTGGAGTCTTGTTAGTGATTGTGCTAGGGGTGATATGTTGCATGGTTAACAATCTGTTAAGTTTATCTTGCACGTCCCCCGTGTCCATTTTTTCTAGGCCCTCTTTAGTATTAAGGAGGTATCTTCATATTAATATTTACTCACTTGCAGAGATAGAATGCAAGGATTTTTCAAGATGGAAGAAGTCTGCATTTAGCCACTACATTCATACACTTTGGGCCAGTCACTGGGCTGATTCACATTAAACCAAGATCGGTTTTAGCATTTTTAAGCAAGCACATCTACCATATATCACACTAAATTCCAAGCAAAGAAGTTACATTTTGGCTTAATTTTATGTATGAACAGAATATTTTATCTGAATTTAAATTATTCCATAGAGTGATCATGAAGATAAAAGGAAGAGAAAAAACTGCATATAACACTTAATTTTGCTATTTGCCATGAGGGGAGAGTTGTAAATATAGTTGATATCAAATTACTCCCCCCCCTTCGCTCTCACTACCCATTTACTAGAGAGATGTCTCGTCAGTTGCCACAGAGCAAATGTTTCACAATCAGAGGAATCTACTAACAGCCTCCCTGAATCAGAGAGAAATAAGATTATTTATATTATATTATTGCTTATATCACAATACATTACAGTGTTGCTCATAGGAATTTGATCCACTGCATATTTTTGTCTCTGCAAGTTTGGATCATTTCAAAACCTTGACAAACTTAACTGATACTGCAACAGGGAAAGACATTCAATAGAATTTGTGGATAAAATACAGTACATCATAAAAAGCAAATCACAATCTCTAATCCAAAAAAATAACAGTGAAATTCACCTAGGCTGTAGCTGAGTCTTGGGAATTATTTTCCTTTTTAAAAAATTTAAATGCCAATATATATGAGAAACTGGAGAACACGTACTGGCTAGTGTTGAGCATCTCTGTGATCATCCGTCCAGCCAGAGCATGGGGATCAAGGCCAGAAAATAGCTGATTGCAGAAGCGTGGATGACCTGCAAGAAAAAGAAAGAGACTCCTGCTGCGTTCCTTTGGATCACCCACTGAACTCCCACCACTTTTACTGAACCGAATCCACTTTCATGGGGAAAGATTGAGGCTTGCAGCCTTGCACATCAAGAGGAAAGGAAATTGTGCCAAAAGAAATAGTCTCTAGGGAAGTACTTCATATTTTTTGTGCCATATTAACATGGTTATTGTTGCAACATGAGCATTTACCAAAGGCTCATTTGTATTACTGGAACTATCCATGATATTCCGTAGTGCTTTCCTGAATTCCAGCTATTTGTTTACATTTCAGTCACCTTCCATCATTGGAGGTCATCTAGTCCAACTCCCTGCTTGAGTAGGAGAGTCTATTCCAATTATTATTGTGAGCCGAGAGCTCTACCTCTAGGCCACCAGAGCTGCGATAATTTTACAATAACTATTTTAAATTCATTTGTCCTTATCCTTAAGAAAATAACTATAGTTTGAAAAGAATCATATCAAATCCTAAATATTGAGGTATTTTCCCCTCAACTTGAAACTTAATCTCTTCGTACACATTACATTTAAACCCAAATTACCAGGCTCAAATTATTCTTCTTGGATACATTGCCTGAATATTGTACCTAGCTCTGTGGAGAAGTCTAAAATGCTGGGAAAGAGAAGAAAACAATGAGAAGCAAGGTGGGTGGACTCAATTATAGTAGCAATGGGTACACCATTAGAAGATCTGAAGGACTAGGTTAGGGACAGATCAACAGGGAGAAAATCTATTTTCACTAGAAAATAGTGAAAATTCATTAGTACTAACTTTATGGCACATAATCAACCACACACTCATTATTTTAAAAAAGACCATCCAACGTACAGTAAATTGGGGAATCAACTAACTCAAGTTGCCAGGATAGGCAAGCTAATTTCAATAATTGGACCCGAACAATCCTATCTCCTAAGAAGTTTTAAAGAAGGAACAATACTCTCTTAACTCTTGATGTGCAGAATACTTACATGTTTTCACACTGTATCTAATAACATCCCGACAGCGTTCCAGCAACCTTTCATGTGGCTCTCCATTGTCTTTTAGATTCAGGTCCAGAATTTGCAGCAGTTCCTCAGGTTCCTTCCAAATACACACCTACCAGCAAAATAGTCAGCTCATTTCCAAAAAGCCATAGAAGATTGTATACAAGCTGAACAGTGCAATCCTATACCCAGGTTATGCCTCCTGGATGACAAAGGGTTGATATAAAATTCTATTTATCAGCACATGTCCAAATTCTGCTGCCTGAAGGTGCTATTATGTTTTCAAAAATTTAAGTTAGATTTCCCAAGCTCCCCCAATGTTTTAATCCCTGACAATTTTAGCCAGCATTCCTGATTGGCCAGGAGTCTGGGACCTATAGTTTCAATGCTTCTTGGAGATATTAGGTGGAAAAATATTGCCCTACTATATATTAAATATGGTAATAAACTGGGTGTTGGGAGGGGAACTAGAAAAATTGAGAAAAGAGTGGATTATACGCAATTTAGTCAATGCAAACCATCTGGGATTAGGAATTGATGATTTTTTCAGCTGAGGGACTATTTTGTTAGCTTGCAAGTAAAATTCAGTTTGGATACCTGGCCCAAGCCATTACTTAAAGTATATAGAGTGGACTCAAGAAAATTTAGAATGAAAATCAATATAACTTACCTTTTCAGAAGCATCCATCCCTTTTCGAATTCCTTCTTCAAGCATGATTTGGAAGGCTTCCTGCAGGAACTTCTCACCAGCTACCCGATCCAAGCCAGGAGTTGACAAAGAATCTTTTGCTGCCATTGTCAAGCACACCTCCTCCTATAACAGGCCTGGCATCAGGAACATGAAATCAAATTAGACCCTGAAGGGAAATTCACTAAACATCTCCATATTGGCATGGTACTTATCTCCAGAAAAAAGAATGTTACAAAATGCAAATAGTCATTGTAACTAGGATCATATCAATTTCCAACTAGTGACACTCAGTTCTTTGAGCTTGACACTGGGAAAATAGAGGTACTTGTGGGTTTTTTTCCAGGACCCTTTATAGTATAATGTTTATGCTAACACAGAGATGTAGCCGTCCCTATTGCATTCATACATTTAATAGCACGTGGGATACAACTGTAATTTATGAGCAGCTAACCTTCAATGAACTTTTTACTTTATGGACAATGGCAAAGATCAATTCACAGTGAGTAGGAGAAGGCAATGATGAACTACTCCTGTATTTTTATCAAGAAAACCTCATGATTAGAAAATAGAAAATGATTGAAAAGACTTGAAAGGTCAAGTTACGAACAAATCTTTATGCAGGAAATTTATCTATCTGGTCACTAAGAGCTGCCAACAACTTGATAATGATGGCTCATAATCGATCAAGTCAATTTTTGGCACTGAGGTCCTCATATGACAACAGTGATAAATAGGGCAACTGTTAGATATAAATATGTATTTGTGACCAAACAAAGCTATATTATAGAGAGAGCCATTCCTATTCATGGATATTAATTAGGCGCATACATTGTGATAATCCAGGTTTAAATTTATCATGGCTTATTGTATTAAACTCATGGTGATTTATGGGTGTGCAGATCTGGTGGAATCAATCACATATGAGACATTCATGGATGCTGTTAGGGATAACATTGTTCACCCTAACTGTTTTAGGTGAAAT
>BLBF01008840.1:0-13995 GCA_015471245.1 Laticauda colubrina | reverse complement strand
GTACGGACTGTACAACAAGCTGATGGTGGAGCTCAGGAACAAAGACAATCGGGCATTCCAGAACTTCATGAGGATGCCTCCAGCCATGTTTGACGAACTTGTGCAGCGGCTGACACCCAGGTTGACCAAGACAAACACCAACTTCCGGCCCAGCCTGGAACCTGGGCTCAAGGTGGCACTCACTCTGCGCCACCTGGCCTCAGGGACCACCTACAAAAGCATGCAGTACGGCTGGAGGGTGCCACACAACACCATCAGCATTGTGGTCAGAGAAGTGGTGCAGGCCATCATCGAAGAATACCTGGAGGAGCTCCTCCAGTGCCCCACCACTGAAGAAGGCTGGAAGAAAGTTGCAGAGCAGTGGTATCAGAGGTGGAACTTCCCACACACCGTTGGAGCCATAGATGGGAAGCACGTGGCCTGCAAAGCTCCAGCCAAGTCAGGGTCCATTTATTTCAACTACAAGGGCTTCTTCAGCATCATCCTCTTCGCCATGGTCGATGCTGACTACAAGTTCATGTACATCGATGCTTCAGGCTACGGCTCATCTTCAGATGCCCAGGTATACAACACCAGTCACCTCAAGGAGGGGCTGGAAGGCAACCTCATTGGGGGCTTCCCAGATCCAGACACCCTGACCAACAACACACAAGATGTGCCCTACTTCAGCGTGGGGGATGACGACTTCTCCCTCACAACCTACCTCATGAAGCCCTACACCTCCAGATGCCTCACCCGTGAAGAGAGGATCTTCAACTACAGGCTGTCCAGAGCAAGGCGGGTGGTGGAGAACACCTTTGGCATCCTGGCCAACAGGTTCCAGGTACTTCTCACCACCATGCAGATCGCCCAGAGACCGTGAGGAGGATCGTGGAAGCTTGCTGCATCCTGCACAATCTCATGCGCACCCGCTACCCAATCTTGCAGAACAGGCTCGTGGACCGTCAACAAGGCAATGGGGACATGGAGCCTGGGGAATGGAGGCAAGGGCAAAACCTGATAGACACTGAGGACGTGCAAGGCCACAACAGAGCCTCACATGAAGGGAAGAAGCAGCGCAATCTCCTGAAACACTGGTGCAACTCCCCAGCTGGAGCGGTGGAGTGGCAAGACAGGATAGTAGATGCTTAATGGATGCTTCCTTCAGCCTGTCTCATCACACGGATGAGATTGGGCCATGTATGTTGGGTGGGCCTACAATAAACAGGGCATTTAATAAAGAGTTGTGTTTATGTTGACATGTGTGGATGATAGATTACATTATTATTGATAATAAAGGGCCATAGGTGTGGCACCTGGGATGGTGGACCATACAGTCCCACTATTCTTGCACTGGAGGTTTATCTATCCCACAGCTATTACCCATCCCAAAGGTATCCCTGCTCATTCCACAGGTATCCCTGCCCACCCCACTGCTATCTTAACCCATCCCACAAGCATGCAAAGGCTTAAGCCAATTCTAAATGTTTCCACCAAGACTTTTTTAAAAAGAACAAATGAAGTAAGTGTGTGAATCAAAGATAAACTTTATTGAACAACAAGCTGAAAAAAAAATTACCCAAGTCAAGTGTCCAAATAAAGTCCACAGGTAGCCAGCTACCCGGTCTCTGGCACTCTTCTTGGTCACTCGGAGGTGTGCCCAGTCTCAGGGGTGAAGGGTCCAGGTGCTGTGGTGGTGGGTGGTGCTGGAGTGCCTGGCCTCGAGAGGACAACAGGGGACAGTGTGTTGAGAAAGCTCTCGGACAGCTGGCTCAGCCCCGTGATGCTGAGAGGTCCTTCCTCCATGCCATGGGGTGTCAGCCACAGTACTGATGACAGATGTACTGAAGCCGGGCGTGGCTGTGGGGTGGAGGAAGGAGTAGTGTAGTGGGGCTGTCTGGTCTGCAGCTGGGTGAGGACTGGCATGGGTGGCATCATTGGCGTGAGTGGCATCACTGTCATTGTTGGCATCATTGGCGTGGGTGGCATCGGTGGCATCAGTGAAACAGGTGGCAACGGTGTCGCCCAATGACTCTGTGCCTGGACTGGGAAGGGCTGCTGCCTGTGCTGCTGAACCTCCTGGTAGCCGTATCCCTGGTAGATGAGAGCCTGTGGGAAGCCTTGGAATGGGAGGGACATCACCTGGGGTAGAGGAGCAGGGCTGGACTGGGTGGGAGCAGGTTCCTCTGGGTCTGGAGGGTTGTGAAGCAGCTTGGTGATCCGGTCCTTCACCTGCTGGTACTGTGGATCTGCCATTTCCTTGAGGGTCTGGTTGACATAGGTGAGGAAGGGCTTGTGGTTGGAGGAGGAGGAGTCGGTGTGGACCAGCTGAGAGAGGAGATCTATGCTGGTGCGGATGGTGTCCCTGATCTCCAGCAGGACATTGTGGCTCTGCCCTTCCAGCTGTCCAGTACTCTGCCTTTCTGCACAGGCGGAGCTGCGGGGGGTGGATGCGGCTAGGAGTGTGGTGGACTCGATGTCTCCTTTCTCCCACCGCACCAGGGAGTCCTCTACCACTCCACCACGCTTACCACACCTGTCCACGGGTTCTCCGCTGTGGCACGCTCCACAGAAACCTGCCTGGAGACAGGGACTGACTCTCGGCCAGAGGACTGGGTGGCAGCATGCTGCCGGAGAGAGGGGGTCGTGAGAGGGGCTGCTGGTGCTCCTCGGTGGCGGACCTCACCCTCCAGGAAGCTGCACCTGGCCATGACGTAAGTCTCTCTGTCTGTCAACTTCACAGTGGCCTGGCCAGATTTCTTCAGCTGCAGCTTCCCGTACCAGGTGTGCATGTGCTTCCACCAGCCGAGGAGCACCTCCAAAGTGTAACCCATACTCTCCGCCCTCTCTCTCCTAGCAGCCTGCTTCCGCTTGGTGTCCCTGTACAGCCGGTGTCCCTTCCGCCACAGATAGTCGTTCTCTCTCAGCAACTCCGGCACCTCATCCTCGTGTGCCTCCTCAATGGAGTATTGCCTCCTCTCCCGTTGTCGCATACGCCTCTTCCTCCCTTTGACTGGACCAGATGGGCCCTTATCAGAGGGACTCCCAGGTAGTAGGGGCTGCTCCTCCACACCACCAGCAGCAGCAGCAGCACCAGCAGAATCATCATCATCATCATCATCATCATCATCACCAGCAGGATCATAATTAGCATCATCATCCTCACCAGCAGGATCATAATCAGCATCATCATCAGCAGCAGCAGCAGGAACAGCAGGACCAGGATCAGCAGCAGTAGAGTAAGCACCAGCAGGGCCAGCAAGTCCAGGAGCACGAGCAGGACCAGGAGCATGAGCAGGACAAGCAAGACCAGAGCACGAGCAGGACGAGCAAGTCCCGGAGCACAAGCAGGTCGAGCAGGACCAGGAGCAGCTTCAACAGAGTAAGCCCCAGCAGAAGCCCCAGCACCAGGAGCAGCTTCAGCAGAAGCCCCAGCAGAAGCAGAGACAGGGGCAGGGGGCGGGAGGTTGGCCCTGTCCCTCTTGCCAGGGATGGTGGCAGGTTGCTGAGGCTTTCACTTCCTCCCCATGGTTGTGGGGTTGCTGGCTGGCAGGGAGGCTGGCAGGCACCAAGGTTGGCAGGAAGGCTGGCAGGAAGCCAGGCACGAAGGCTGGCAGGAAGCCAGGCATGAAGGCTGGCAGGCAGGCTCCAAAGCTGGCAGGTAGACTGGCACGAAGCCTGGCAGAAGCCTGGCAGGAAGGCTGGCAGAAAGGCTGGCAGGAAGGCTGGCAGGAAGGCTGGCAGAAAGCCTGGCAGGAAGGCAGGCAGGCAGGCAGGCACCAAGGCTGGCTGGAAGGCAGGCTGGCAGGGAAGGCAAGGAACTCGAAGTGTCCAGCAGCAGGTCTTTCCTCGGAATGCTGGCCACGTGTGAGCTGCTTCCCTTTATATCCGGGGGGCTTTCGTAATACTTCCCCCCCGCATGCGCAATTAACGGTCGGCATCCGTTCTGCTTCCGCTGTGCATCCGCTAGGCTTCCGCTGTGCATCCACTTTATCCGCTAGGCTTCTGTTGTGCATCCGCTTCATCCGTTCCGCGTCCGCTGTGCATCCACTGTATCCGTTCCACGTCCGCTTTGTTGAGGCTCCCCGGAAGCCCTGCGGTTGCGCCATCCACTTCCATCCACTTCCATCCGCTGGGCTTCTGTTCCACATCCGCTTTGCAACCGCCCTGCATCCTCCCCGCATCTGTGTTATCCGCTCCGGTTATGCAAATTTTTGCCCCTTTTGAGAGCAGATAACAACGGATGGAACATTTTGCTCGTCCGCTGTGTCCTTTTTGCATCCGTTGGCCAGTGTGACATGGGCTTTAGTTAGGTCATGAAATATCTGCAGAAAAACAACCAGGTCAGACAGCATTAAGGACCTCACAATTCAACCCTGAACTGTCAATATTATCTTTTATTAATGGAGAAAGTATTCAGTTATCCTTGGCTGATAAGTGTTCAGTCTGGTTAGTACTTGAAAAGAATACCAGAAAACCCACAGCTGTAGAGTAGACGGCAAGTCAACCAAACATCTCAGAAGAAGATAATAAACTATTTAGATACTGTTGCTAAGAAAACTACATAGAATCATAGCTAAAATAAGTAGCAGTTGAACTCTAATTAACAGACATATGTTAGAGAAGATGGAGATTTTTTTTTAGGCCTAAACTCCCGGAGTACCTTGTGAAATGCAAGGAGTAGCTCTTTGGAAATAGTGATGGGGTATTGAGAACATGAGCAGATGGTGTTTTTCTCTCACTGCTAAACATTCAACATGCATTGCGCAGGTTTACAATATCATCTCTGATCTGCAACTTGGCTCAAAAAACATCACTGAAAATAAGCACGAAAGACACATGGTGCTACAACACGAGGAAACAGAAATAGAGAGAAGGAATAAAAACAAATATTCATGCCACTAGGTTCACACTTTTAAGTGTATTTTCACATGCAGCTATGTATCACTTAAATTATTTGGCGAATTGCAGCTGAATATGTAAAATTACCTTTACTGAAAAGTGTTGTGTAGGTAGTGATGGGAAACAACAGGAAGGTCACTTTGAAATGTTAGGACTCTTCCTGTCAATACAGTAACTGTGACAGCAAAGTTTGGGGAAGTTAATTCTGTCAACCTCACAACAGTTTTTATTTATTTATCTTACAGGCCTCAGATGCCTTTAACCTAAAACATAGGACATGAAATAACAGAGTTGGAAGGGATCTTGGAGTCCAATCTTCTGTCCAATCACTTGCTCCAGCAGAGACCCTACATCTTTTCAGACAAATGGGTGTTCAGTTTCTTTTTTAAAATCTCCAGTGTTGGAGCATCCACAACTTCTGAAGACAAACTATTCCATTGGTTAATTAGGACATTTCTCCTTAGTGCTTCTCTCCTTGGTTAGTTTCCAATCATTGTTTTTTGTCTTGCCTTTTGGTGCTTTGGAAAATAGTTGATCCCCCTTCATCTTTAATAGGAGTTCCTCAAATATCGAAACAGTGCTACCACGTGCCCCCTAGTCTTTCCTTTAATTATACTAGACATACCCAATTCCTAGATATATTCTTTATATATTTTAGCTTCCAGCCCCATAATCTTCAGTGTTTTCATGGTTTATAATTTTTATGAAGTCCCTAACATATGTTTTAGGTTAAAGAAACAAGAAACATGCTGGACTGGTTAAGTTCACCCAAGTATAGTGTACAGATTTTGGATCATATATAAAAAAGGATCCAGAAAATCCAGAATAAGTCCAATGACAACAAGATATCAGAAATTCTTCTATGGAAGAGACTGAAGGATCTGGGCATGCTTGTCTTGAGAAGAGAGGACAAAGCAGGGAAAGGATAACAGTAATTGAAAGGAAGTGGAAGAATAGAAGTTTAAGACTAGTTCCTTATCAATGCTGGATCTGAAATGATAAATATAAGATACAGGAAGGCAGACTCAAACTGAATATTAATTCTCTCTTGAGACCACCTTCCAAAATCCTAAAAGTGAAATGTTTTCAACAATTTCAACAAATTGTAAGCTTTCTCAATTTCAACTTGGGTAAATTTTATGGTCTGTGTAAATGAATACAGTTTAGTGGGTTATGCAAATCCAGCCCATGACATTTAGGATTTGATGTTTTGTGTTGACCCAATCAATGGGTGGAATTGATAACTAAGTGAAATATAGTGCAGGCCCCTAAAAGTCCTGTAAGTGCAAACAGCACCATATGTTTTGATGGTGAAAAGATATTTTCTCACTGAAATTGGTAATAACAGACAGAGGTGGTATTCAGCAGGTTCTGACCAGTTCTGGAGAACCAGTAGTGGATTTTTTTTTATAAATATTTTTTATTTTTAAAAACAAACATACATGTACAAAACATAAAAACATGAAACCATCTTCCATTATACATACATACAGTGTGCCAGTTGGTTGCAAATCTTTTGTGCTATCCTTTTGTAGTCATTTACTCACAATTTATGTCAGTTTTCACGTTGTCGAACAAACATGTGCTTATATATTTATCAGTTATTAATCATCTATGACTAAACTATTTATTCCATCATTTTATATGAGATGTTCCAAGTTTTTTCTTAAAATTTATGTTATACTTTCAACCAGTGGTTATATATGTCTATATTATGTTTTATATCAATCTATTATATTTCTATCACAAAATTATCTATTACATTACCATGTCTTTTTATCCAACCATTGATAAAACAAATCCCATATCATATAAAATTGTTTATCTTCTTGTTCTCTAATTTCAAATGGCAATTTACTCATTTCAGCACAGTCCATAATTTTCTTAATAACTTCCTTTTGCATAGGTATTTTATCATTTTTCCAGTTCTTAGTAAATACAATCTTAGCCGCTGTTAATATATTCACAAACAAATATTTCAACTCTTTCTTGTATATTTCCAGTATTATCCCCAATAAAAAGATCTTTGGTTTAAAGTCTATATGTTGTTTTATCATTTTTTCCAACCATGTGTGAATTTTAGTCCAATATTTCTTTGCGTCCAAACATCTCCACCAGATATAGTAATATGAACCAGGTATCTGATGACATTTCCAACATTTGTCCAATTTGTTCTTAAACATTCTTGCAATTCTCGTCGGGGGTAGATGCCACCTGTAAAACATCTTATACAGATTTCCTTTATATGCAGTCGACATTGTCATTTTATAATTTTGAGACTACAATTTTTGCCATTTTTCTAAATTAATCCCATATCTAAAAAATTTTCCCCAAGCAATCATCGTTTCTTTAACTTGTTCCTCCTCCAGTTTAAATTCTAATTAGTGTCCATAAAGTTTTTTAATTACCTTTTCATCAGTACCCATCAAAATTTTATCCATCAGTCAACTTATCATAAATACCTTCTGTTCTAACATCTTTATCGAATCTGGATTGTATTTCCAAATATGAACACCAGTTCATGTTTACATCTTGTTCTTCCAACACTTGAAGAAAGTTAAGTTCACCCTTTTCATTCAATATCTCACCATATCTAACTGTTTGTTCCTTTTCATATATTACTGGATAGGAAAAAGCTTCAATAGTAGATATCCATAATGGAATTATTAAATAATATTGTCTTTTTATCTTCTCCAAGTTCAAAAACAATGCCTCTTGAATATAATGTCTTCTAAAGTACCCCTGTGTTTTAGTTCCCTTATACCAAAGGAAGCATGCCATCCCAACAGCAGGTCATGCCCTTCTAAGGTCAATAGTCTATTGCTTCTTAATGTTATCCATTCCTTTACCCACATCAAATTTGTTGCTTGGTAATACAACTCCCACTTAGGCAAGGCAAACCCTCCTCTTATTCTTGCATCTTGTAACAATTTTAGTTTTATTCTTGCTTTTTTGCCCTGCCAAATATATTTCAATACAATTCTATTTAAATCTTCAAAAAATTCTTTCCCTAATCAGATTGGAATTGTCTGGAATAAATATAAAATTCTAGGCAATACATTCATCTTAATTGTAGATATTCTCCCAGTCAATGATAATTGTAAGTTTCCCCATTTTGTCAAATCTGTCGCAATCTGCTGTTTGAGTTTAAGATAATTATCCTCCTTCAGTGTGCTACATCTTGATGTCATGTATATCCCTAAATACTTGATCTTGTTTGTGACCTACATTTCTGAGACTTCTTCCAACTCTTTATTTTGTCTTACTAGCATATTCTTTGTTAGTATCTTGTTTTATTGTTCTTTATTTTCAAACCTGCTACTTTTCCATATTCATCTATTTTTTTCTATTAATTTAGGTGCTGTTTCCAATGGGTCTTCTAATATAAATACCAGGTCATCTGCAAAGGCTTGCAATTTATACTCTTCCTTTTGGTTTTTCATTTCTTTTATTTCTTTATCTTATCTAATATTCCTATTCAACACTTCCAATGTTGGACTCAAACAGCAGGGATGACAGTGGACAACCTTGCCTTGTCCCTTTTCTTGTATCTATAGATTCTGTTAGTTCTCCATTTTACCATAACTTTTGCAGTTTGTTCATGGTATATCATTTCAATGGCTTGAATGAATTTTTTACCAAAGCCCATTTGTTCCAGTTGCAATAACATAAATTGCCAACTCACATTGTCAAAGGCTTTTTGTTCATCTAAAAACATCAAAGCCATTTGCTTCTCAGGGTGTGCCTCATAGTATTCTAGAGTGTCCAAAATAATTCTCACATTGTCTTTGGTTTGTCTCTTTGGCAGAAATCCATTTTGATTAAAATGGATAAAGTTATTTAAGTATCTTTTTAGTCTTTCTGCCAAGATTAAAGCAAAAGATTTTATAGTCTACATTTAATGAGGATATGGTTTGTAATTTTTAACTTGCTGCAGGTCTATATCCTCTTTCGGTATAAGTGTAATGTATATTTCAGTCCATTTTGGGGGTATTTTTTTCTTTAACATAACTTCATTCATAACTACTAATAGGTGAAGATTCAGTATTTCCTGAAAAGTCTTGTAAAATTTCACTGGTAAGCCATCTGGACCTGGTGCTTTTCCAACATTCTGTTTTTTTAAAGCTTCTATTAATTCCATCATTGTTATAGTCCCTTCTAGCATTGTTTCAATATCTTTAGGCATCTGAGGTAAATTTGCTTTCTGTAAATGTTGCTTAACTTTTTCTTCTTGAATATTCTCTTGAAAATACAATTTCCTGTAGTGATCTTGTATAATTTTTTTCTTCTCCTCATTTCCAAAGCATGTATGTCCTTCATTTATTAGTTGGCTAATCCTTCTTGATTCTCTCTCCTTTCTCAATTTGTAGGCTAGCCATCTACCTGGTTTATTTGCATCTTCGAAGTAATTTTGTTTAGCATTTTTAATTTTTTGAGCTATTTCTTCTTTTTCCATTAGTCCCATTTTATGTTTAATTATATCAATTTTATTTTTAATATTTTTTGTGGGAACTTCTTTTTCCATTTTTTTATAATCATCCTCTAATATTTTGAAAGTCTTTTTCTGTTTTATATTCCTTTTCTTTGTATAGTCTATTATCAAGCCTTTTGTGTAGGCCTTCATCGTGTCCCAGAGGTTCTGTAAAGATGTATCCTCTTTTCTATTTTCTTTAAAGAAGAAAGCAAGTTCTTTCCCTATTTTCTGTTTAAAGCCTTTTTCTTTTAATATCATATTATTTATGGTCCATCTGGATCTCCTCTTGTACTCTTTCCAAGTAACTGTCATTGGGTTATGATCTGCCCAGGTACTTGTTTCTATTTCAATGTCTCATATATGAGCCAGTAGTTCTGCTGACATCCATATCATGTCTATTCTAGACCATGAAGCATGTCTGTTTGAATAAAAAGTGTATTGCTTTGTCTCCACATTTCTCTCTCTCCAAGCATCTCTTAAGTTGAATTCTTCTGTTATTTGAAAGAAGGATTTTAGTAATATCTTTCTAGCTTTCTTAGTTAAGTTCTGCATTTTGTAATCCAACCAATCAATAACTATTCCATTAAGATCTCCCTTCATACAAATATTAACATAGTCCAATTCAATTATTTTCATATGTAATTTCCTGTAAAATTCTTGATTATCATTCAGGGCATAAATTGCAATTAAAAGTGTTTTAACATTATTGTCCATTATTTCCATCATCAAACTCCTTCCATCGTCATCTGTATAAATTAATTCTGCCAAAATTGTATCTTTAATATATAAAACCACACTTCTTTTTTTAGATTGTGCCAGCGATATAAATAATTTCCCTAATTTTTTTGTTTAAGTATATATTCATGTTGTTTTTTAATATGTACTTCTTGTAAGCAAATTATATCGTATTTTAATTTCTCTAATTTATGAAATATTCCTTCTCTTAGTAGCCAAATTAAGTCCATTTATGTTAATTGTAATCAATTTTCTTTCATCCATGTTAAGCTTTGTGAGGGAGTTTTATTGCTCTAGTAGGTCTTAATTCTCATTCTCTGGGTACACCACCTACTCCTCCTTCTTCTTTCTCTTTTTCAATTACTGCTATATACTCCTCTTGGAATTCAATTAGTAACTCTTCCTTTCCAGCTTCCTCTTCCTTTACTTTAAAATATTCTAAGTAGAATAGCTCAGCTTTTTCAACTGTGTCAATTCTGTGTCTTTGTTCCTGCCAGGTGAACAAGAAGCCTTCTGGCATCAGCCACCTGTAATTTACTCCTCTTTTAAGTAACTCTTTCATCAAAAATAAATATTTTCTTCTCATCTCTCTTACTCTTCTTGGTACCTGTTTCAGCACCACAATTTCTTTATCTTTGTACTTTAAGGTTTTCTCTCTTGCCACCTGTAGTATCTGTGTCTTAATTATCTTTTTAGTGAATCTGATATGAACTTCTCTTGGTAGTCTGTTTCTCATTGCATATCTTGGATATACACAAACACTTCATCCATCCTATCCATCATCTTCTCTTTGGATATCTCGAGTGCTTCTGCCAGTATTTCTGTCATTATTTCAGCAAGATTTTCACCTTTTCCTTCTTCTACATTTTGAAATCTTAGGTAGAATTCTGACCTGTCAATTTCCCATCCTAATGGTTCATATCTCCAATTTTCTTATCCTTTTGTATATCTTCTTCAGTTTTCTTAATTCTGTCCTCATATTTCATCATCATCTATTGAATGTTCTCTATTTTCTCATCTGTCTTTTCAGTTCTTTGCTCAATATTCTCAGCTCTTTGCTCAATATTCTCTATTATCTTTTCAATCTTCTGGATTCTTTGCATAATCATCTGTAATGTCACTTCCTTCTTTCTCCTGTTGTAAAATTGTCTGTATTGACCATTGTCCTCCAGATGGTGAAGAGGCTATTGGTATTGAGGTAGTTGGTGTTGTTGTCTTTCTGCTCATCTTGTGCTTACCTGTAGAGAAGGAGAGAGAGAAAAGAAAAAAGAAAAAAAGAAAAAGAGGGGGAAAAAAGGAGTTGCCAGGCAATTGCCACTCCAAAAAAGAAAAAGGGAAAAAGAAAAATCTTCAGGCACTTATGTACCTTAATCCAATTATTTCTCTTAATAAAAGAGAGAAAAGGAAGAAGATAAAAAAAGGAAAATAATTACATTCTAGTTTCTGGAATAGAAGGTAAAAATCCAAAAATAAAAATCTAAATGGAGGGGGGGAGTAGAAAAGGAGATGGAAAATAATCTAGAGTTAAACCAGCTGCTACCACTAAGTAGCCAAGGCTCTTTGATAAATACAACTCAATGTTTCTAGTTCCAGTATTTTCAAGGTCACTTCAATCCTCTTTCTTTCAACTTCAGCTCAAAGCTCTAATTATTTGGTTTCACAAATGAGCACCTGTATAAACAATCCAGTGCAAAGCTCAGAGTCCTTGAATATAAACAATCTGAGAAAAAAAGAAACAATATGTCCAAGCCTCTAAATGGCAGCACTACTTTTTTCCCTTTCACTTTCACTCCCACCCTTGTATCCAACACCAGAAACAAAAAGAGAAGATGGAAGCCTTCCTTTAAAAAAAAAAAAAAAACTCAAATCCTAAAGAAGAGTCTTAATCAAAACAGACTTTCAAAAAGTCATTAAAAAATAAATAAAAACAAAAACAAGGACGGAAATTTAAAGGAAACCAATCCAGTTTAGAATTCAGTAGCTTTACCAAATCCAAAGTTCCAATAAAAAGAGAAAAAGAAAAAAAAACTTTCAGTTTTACTAGTTTAATTTCACTGCTTAAAATCTTTCCTCTTCACTGTTAATTTCACTTTAAATCTTTCAGGATGTTCTCTTCATGTAATAATAAATAAAAGTTCATCTCATCAAGCTGACACACTTTCCTTCAATCTCTTCCATTTCGGAGCTGTCCCAGCTTCAGCAGCTTGAATGGCTGCCTCTCCACCTCTGGCAAAAGGGCTTCTCCTGGATCAACCAGGGACTTTGCGATGTCCCTGGGATCGACAGGCTGTGCCCTAGTCATTCACCATCTCTACGGAATGGTTTAGGTCCATTAGGACCGTCCAGCAGTGAAGATATTGACAGCAATCTTGGAGAATCAAGATCACATGTCATACCGCCACATCGACAGCTCGGCCACCCCCCACCCCACCCCAGTTGTGGAAATTTTGAGCAGTTCAGAGAACCAGCAAATACCACCTCTGACTGGAGATTTTATAGTATCCTTCCTCTGCCACACCCACCAAGCTACACCCACAGAACCGGTAGTAAAAAAATTTTGAATTCCACCACTGATAACAGGTAATAAACCACAATGTCACAATCTCTTTAAGGGTTTCACTTTATAGATGGTAAAAAATAAATGTGACAAATAGAGAAACGTGTGTGTGTGTGTATGTGTATCTCCGTACCGATAGTCCTGAGTCACCATTTGCCTCATTGCTTTAACAATGTACATTTGTGTTAAAGGCAAAGCAGGAAACAAATACCTTTTCACTCCTAACAATTTATAGCCAGAGATTAAACCCTCCATCAGCCTCTTTGGGGTTTCCCACAGGAATTGAACAATGCTCCCCAAAGCAATGAAGAACTAATGAAAGGATTCATAACAGAGTAAACAAGCCCTCTGCTGACTAAACCTCTTAACAAAGGTGAAGCCAAAAGAAAGCATGTGTGTGGTTGTAAGAACTTGCTTCACAGCCTGTGAGAGTCAGAACATCAAGGAATTAATTAAACCACCAAAAACAGAATCTAGGAGTAAATGGCTTCTGTTAGCCATTTGTCAATGTGATGCTGATAGATGGATGGAAGGATAAACAGATAACCTTGCTTACTCTTTTTGAAAAAAAATGTGCATCCAATTTTTATCCACAGATGGAATCTTAAGAGGAACTATTGTACACACCACCCAGAGTCCCTCTTTGAGGTACATGGGTGATTTAGAAATGTGAAATATAAATAATTAAATAAAAAACTGATGGTGCAGTGATTAGAATGCAGTATTGCAGGCTGACTCTACCCAATGTCAGGAGTTCGATCCTGACCAACTCAGAGTTGACTCAGCCTTCCATCCTTCCGAGGTTGGTAAAATGAAGACCCAGATTATTGGGGGCAATAGGTTGACTTAGAGACTCTGTAAAGCACTATGAAGCAGTATATAAGTCTAAGTGTTATTGCTATAGCCAAATAATACCAATAAAATTTAAATGAGATTGAAAAGATCACTATGTAAAGTAGAGTTTCTAATCTCAGTCATTAGAAGACCTGTGGACTTCAACTCCCAGAATTCCTGCAGGCTGTGGAATTCTGGGAGTTGAAGTCCACATGTCTTAAAGTTCCAAAGTTGAGAAATACAGTTCTAAAGCAGCAAAACCAAACAAAAGGGACAAGTATGATCATCCGGTGAGAACAAATGCACTAAAATGGACCTACTTTCACAAAAACTTAGGGATAAGGAAGACTCAAGATATATTACAGCTTGGGCTAAATGGTATAAGTGGATTAAAGAGAAAAAACCAGAAAATTAAAAGATATCAATTTGATGAATGGAGTGATTAAATTAAGAATGTTTATCGGAGAAGGCGGAGCTTCGTCTCGGTGCTACAGCTGAGATCTCGGGGCTCTGA
>BLBF01008838.1:0-14009 GCA_015471245.1 Laticauda colubrina | reverse complement strand
TCAGCCTCTCTCACTCCCACATTCACCCTTCACTTGTTACATTTTTCCTGTCAGTCATCCTTGTCAGGTACTTTGAATGAGTAGGCATATTCAGAGGCTGATAGCTAATGCCAGGTAGGCATTTGACTTAAAAAATAAATCTGAGATTTGTTTTTGTCTACCTACATTTTCCTGCCCTGACAGTGATGAAGTTTCATGGATGGAGAAGTTTGGAAAATGGAAAGTGTTAGGTCAAATTGCCCCCTTGTGGTGGCAAGTATCTTAAACAAATCTTTCTTCCAGGATCCCAATAGCATTCTGTGAATCATGCCAAGCATTTCTCGGCCCACTGAATTCTATGAAAAAAAATATGCAACATTTGCCTCCTCAGTTTATAAGAGGCATAGCTCTGAGAGCAACCCTCCCAGGATCTTTGTTGTCATTTATTTATGATATTTTATATCACTGTTCAGTGAAAAAAATTATATAAATAGAAAGGAGGAAGAGAAAGGATCTTGCTGTTAGAATTACAATTAAAGAAGAAATGACACAATGAGAGAAGAAGATGAGAGAAAAAGGAGGGTGGAGGGAAACCAGAAGTTCTTGCAGCTCATTTTCTAATGATTAATTGAGTTAGAAACATTGCAGATACCTTGGGTTTAATTTGACATTGCTATATTTAACATTCCTATATTAACCTATCTAATTTGCCTTTGCTAAACATATAGGTGAAACATAATAGAATTGTGTGATAAAATACACATTTTTCAAAAGAATTTAATGAAGTCTGGAAATTCAAAAAATACAAATAAAATCCAGAAACATTCACAGCCAAAATGTGCCAAGCAATCTCACCTTAGGTTTCCCATCATGGTTGATAATTACTGATCCATCTCTAAACCTCTTTGGGAGAAGGCAAGATCACACAGCTCATGAGCACCATGGGTCCTCCTGTTCCTGGAGGAAGGTTATCCAGAACAAGGGTGTTAAACTCACATCATCATGGCAGTGTCACATGTTCCCCCTTTGCTAAACTGGGTGGGGGCATGGCCAGCATGTGATGCATCTGGCCCATGAGCCATGAGTTTGACAGCCCTAATCTAGAATCACACTGATTAAGGCCCATGCCTTAATTTAATACTGAAATGCTTTTGTAGAATTAAACAAGGGGACGGGTAAACAACTGTGAGATCTATGGAATTTCACAACAAGCTGGAAGAGATGGGGCTGGGACCTCATCTTACAGGGGTTCAGATTTTATGTCATTGGTGAGACATCTCTCAAAAACATCCATTCTTCTTATGCTGTTCAGTGTTAGCAGCCTAACACTGTCTTCGATGATGTCTCTGCTGTACAATATCTGGTGCTGACATACTGTATCTACTCAAGAGAGGGAAGCTGTAAGACTGATCAACTGAAGAGAGCGCCTGACATTAAGAGCAACCAGAATTAGAGCTTCTCTGGCAGAGGCATAGAAAAGTTTGAGAACAAGTTATCAAATCCAATAAATCCAGGCAACTGGATATATATGTGGTAGCATCCATGGGGAGGTCAGATCAGCAGGATAGCAGATGAAGATTTGTGATACATGCCACCATCTCTTTGGACTATGGCTGCAATTTTCACATAATTCAGAAAAGGAACAGTACTTGGATTGTGATATCCCAATTACCAACTTACTAATTTTGACACTATCATAGCAACCTCACCCCCCAATTTCTATTTTATTAACTGAATCTCATCCAACTCCTATTCTTATTGTTTTTATGATGAAAATTTACCTTCTCTCCACTCACCACTCTCAGTTTTTGCCAGCTTTATTTAGTCAGTGTTCTCATCTTTCTGACTGAATGTTGTAAATACTTTCAGTGAAAGTCTCTTTAAGTGTGATTTCAATTTCTGGTTTTAATAACTTGCTTAGCTGCTTGGAGTAAGTAAAAAAAATGGCAGCTGGAGGGGAGGAAGAAAATGACTAAAACCATAATCAGCTTTGAATCTCTAGTTTGCTTTGAATTTTGCAACCTGATGGAACTACTGTTGCTAAGTTATTTTTACCAGTTTCCCATTTGCAGAAAATACTTTGCAATATTACTACGAATGGAATCCATAATCTAATGCCAAGTTCATGTTATTTTGGGGTGCAGGAGACATATAATATGCTCTCAGTAGAGCTCTCTCCTCTACGTCCTTTGCCCTTTCATGATGCATGTCGACTCCACTTCCCTCTGGGCTTGATGATTATACCAGAGAAAAGCCAAGCAGAAATTATTTCAAATTGTATTGGCTTTTTCTGCTTCAACATCTTTTGGATCTTTTACTCCCACCGCATACATGTTGACTTTCCTATTCTCTAAAAGTAGCAGGGTAATTGGAAAGAGGATGAACCTGTCTAAATAAAGGCCCTGTCACACTGCCCAACGGATGCAAAACGTTTGTAAAAAGGACATAGCGGATGAGAAAAATGTTCCATCCGTTGTTATCCGCTCTCAAAAGGGGCAAAACTTTGCATAACCAGAGCGGATAACACGGAAAGAAATGGATGGGGGGAGAACGCAGGGCGGATGGAAAACAGATGCAGAGCAGAAACCTAGTGGATGGGAGCAGATGAGAGTGGATGGCACATCCGCTAGGCTTCCGGGGGAGCTCAGCAAAGCAGACGCGGAATGGAAAGAGCGGATGCAGAGCGGACGCCGAGCAGATGAAGCGGATGCACAGTGGATGCGAAGCGGATGAAGCAGATGCAGAGCGGAAGACTAGCGGATGCACAGCGGAATACTAGCAGATGCAGAGCGTTCACTGCGCATGCGGGGGGGATTTATTGTGTCAGCCCCGCGGATATAAAGGGAAGCAGCTCGGAAGCAGGTCACCATTCAGAGGAAAGACCTGCATCCAGACACATCGAGTGACTTGCCAGCCTGCCCTGCATGCCTACCTGCAAGCCTTGCTGGCAGCCTTGCTGCCTGCCTTGCTGCCTGCCACCCTGCCAGCCTCCCTGCCAGCCTTGCTGTCTGTCAACCTTGGTGCCTGCCTGCCTGCCAGCCAGCCTTGGTGCCTGCCTGCCTGCCTGCCTGCCTGCCTGCCTTGGTGACTGCCTGCCTGCCTGCCTGCCTTGGTGCCTGCCTGCCTGCCTGCCTGCCAGCCTTGCTGCCAGCCTGCCTGCCTGCCAGCCTTAGTGCTTGCCTGCCTGCCAGCCTCCCTGCCAGCCTCTCTGCCAGCCAGCAACCCCACAACCATGGGGAAGAAGACAAAGCCTCAGACATCTGCTGCCAGCCCTGGCAAGAGGGACAGGGCCACCCTCCCGCCCCCTGGCCCTCACTATGCTTCTTCTGGGGCTTCTGTAGCACGGGCTCGCTCTTCTGCAGCTGGGGCTTCTGCTGCTTCAGCTTCTGGAGGAGTGGTGCTTCTGCTGGTGCTTACTCTGCTGATGCTGCTCCTGGCGGTGGTGCTTCTGCTGGTGCTTACTCTGCTGAAGCTGCTCCTCGTCCTGCTGTTCCTGCTCGTCCTGCTTGTGCTCCTGGACTTGCTCGTCCTGCTTGTACTGCTCGTGCTCCTGGCCTTGCTCGTCCTGCTGGTCCTGCTGGTCCTGCTCGTGCTCCTGGTCCTGCTCGTGCTCCTGGTCCTGCTGGGGCTCCTGGGGCTTACTCTGCTGCTGCTGATCCTGGTCCTGCTGCTGCTGCTGCTGATGATGATGATGATCCTGCTGGTGCTGCTGCTGCTGCTGCTGATGATGATGATGATGTTGATGATCCTGCTGGTGATGCTGCTGCTGATGATGATGATGATGATCCTGCTGGTGCTGGTGCTGGTGGTGGTGTGGAGGAGCAGCCCCTACAACCTCGAAGCCCCTCTGATGAGGGCCCATATGGCCCTGCCAGAGGGAGGAAGAGGCAGATGCGTGATAGGGAGAGGAGGCAATACTCCATTGAGGAGGAACATGAGGATGAGGTGCTGGAGTGGCTGAGAAAGAATGACTATCTGTGGCGGAAGGGACACCGGCTCTACAGGGACACCAAAAGGAAGCAGGCTGCTTGGAGAGAGAAGGCGGAGAACCTGGGCTACACATCAGATGTGCTCCTCGGCTGGTGGAAACACATGCACACCTGGTATGGGAAGCTGCATCTCAAGAAATCTGGCCAGGCCACGGTTAAGCTGACGGACAGAGAGACCTATGTCATGGCCAGGTACAGCTTCCTGGAGGGTGAGATCCACCACCGAGGAGCACCAGCAGCCCCTCTTACAACCCTCTCTCTCTGGCAGCCTGCTGAGAGCCAGTCCTCTTCCGGCCGAGAGTCAGCTCCTGTCTCCAGGCAGGTTTCTGTGGAGCTTCCCACGGCGGAGAACCCGCGGACAGCTGTTTTAACCATGGTGGAGCGCGTGGAGGACTCCCTGGTGCAGTGGGAGAAAGGAGACGGCACTTCCACCACAGCCCTACCTGCATCCACCCCCAGCTCCACCTCCACAGAAAGGCAGAGAGCCAGACAGGAGTGGCAGAGCCACACTGTCCTGTTGGAGATCAGGGACACCATCCAGAGCAGCATAGATCTCCTCTCTCAGCTGGTCCACACTGACTCCTCATCCTCCAACCGCAAGCCCTTCCTCACCTATGTCAACCAGACCCTCACGGACATGGTGGAACCCCAGTACCAGGTGGTGAAGGACCAGATCACCGAGCTGCTTCACAACCCTCGAGACCCAGAGGAACCTACTCCCACCCAGTCCAGGTCTGCTCCTCCACCCCAGGTGATGTCCCTCCCATTCCAAGGCTTTCCACATGCCCTCACCTACCAGGGCTACGGCTACCAGGAGGTCCAGCAGCACAGGCAGCAGCCCTTCCCAGTCCAGGCACAGAGTCCTCGGACGACACCGTTGCCACTGGTTCCACTGATGCCACTGATGCCACCCATGAAACTGATGCCACCGATGCCACCCATGCCACCCATGCCACAGATGCCACCCACACCAGTCCTCACCCAGCTGCAGACCAGACAGCCCTACGACACTGTTCCTTCCTCCACCCCACCGCCAAGCCCGGCCTCAGTACATCTGTCCTCGGTACTGGGGCTGACACCCCATGGCATGGAGGAAGGAGCTCTCAACATCACGGGGCTGAGCCAGCTGTCTGAGAGCTTCCTCAACACACTGTCATCTGTTGTCCTCTCGGGGCCAGGCACCCCAGTAGGGTTTCAGACCAGCACTCCAGCACCAGCCACCTCTACAGCACCTGGACCCTTCACCCCTGAGACTGGGCACACCTCCAAGTGACCGTGAAGACTGCCAGAGACTGGGTGTGGACTTTATTTGGACACTTGACTTGGGTCATTTTTCTTTTACAGCTTGTTATCAATAAAGTTTATCTTTGCTTCACACACTTGCTTCATTTATTTTTTTTAATAAAGTCTTGGTGGAAACTTTTAGAAATGGTTTAAGCCTTTGCATGCTTGTGGGATGGGTTAAGATAGCAGTGGGATGGGCAGGGATACCTTTGGGATGGGTAAGGATAGCAGTGGGATAGGTTAAGATAGCTGTGGGATAGATAAACCTCCAGTGCAAGCATAGTGGGACTGGATGGTCCACCCTCCCAGGTGCCACACCTATGGCCCTTCATTATCAATACTAATGTTAGCATTGATCCACACATGTCAACATAAACACAACTCTTTATTAAATGCCCTGTTCATTGTAGGCCCACCCAACATACATGGCCCAATCATATCAGTGTGATGAGACAGGCTGAAGGAAGCACCCATTAATCATCTACCATCCTGTCTTGCCACTCCACTGCTCCAGCTGGGGAGTTGCACCAGTGTTTCAGGAGGTTGTGCTGCTTCTCCCCTTCACGTGAGGCTCTGTTGGGGCCTTGCACATCCTCAGTGTCGATCAGGTTTTGCCCTTGCCTCCATTCCCCAGGCTCCATGTCCCCATTGCCTTGTTGGAGGTCCACAAGCCTGTTCTGCAAGACTGGGTAGTGGATGTGCATGAGATTGTGCAGGATGCAGCAAGCTTCCATGATCCTCCTCACGGTCTCTGGCCGATGCTGTATGATGGTGAGAAGTACCTGGAACCTGTTGGCCAGGATGCCAAAGGCGTTCTCCACCACCCACATTACCCTGGACAACCTGTAGTTGAAGATCCTCTCTTCACGGGTGAGGAGTCTGGAAGTGTTGGGCTTCATGAGGTAGGTTGTGAGGGAGAAGGCATCATCCCCCACGATGAAGTAGGGCACATCTTGCGTGTTGTTGGGCAGGGGTTCTGGATCTGGAAAGCCCATGATGAGGTTGCGTTCCAGCCCCTCCTTGAGGTCACTGGCATTGTATACCTGGGCATCTGAACATGAGCCGTTGCCTGAAGCATCGATATACATGAACTTGTAGTCAGCATCAACCATGGCGAAGAGGATGATGCTGAAGAAGCCCTTGTAGTTGAAATAAGTGGACCCCGACTTGGCTGGACCTTTGCAGGCCACGTACTTCCCATCTATGGCTCCAACGGTGTGTGGGAAGTTCCACCTCTGATACTACTGCTCTGCAACTTTCTTCCAGCCTTGTTCAGTGGTGGGGCACTGGAGGAGCTCCTCCATGTATTCTTTGATGATGGCCTGCACCACTTCTCTGACCACAATGCTGATGGTGTTGTGTGGCACCCTCCAGCCGTACTGCATGCTCCTGTAGGTGGTCCCTGAGGCCAGGTGGCGTAGAGCCAGTGCCACCTTGAGCCCAGGGTCCAGGCTGGGGCGGAAGTTGGTGCTCTGCTTGGTCAACCTGGGTCTCAGTCGCTGCACAACTTCGTCAAACATGGCTGGAGGCATCCTCATGAAGTTCTGGAATGCACGAGGGTCTTCGTTCCTCAGCTCCACCATCAGCTTGTTGTACAGTCTGTACTGTGCTCTTCTCCTGATCCATCTTCGGACCCAGACGCTTCTTGGCCGCCTCCTTTTCTTCCCGTAGTAGAGTTCACAGAGCCTGTAGATGGCTTTGCACTGTTGCAGAACAATGGTAGCTACCAAAAGGAGTTTGTTACGATCCATGGTGGATGCTGTGGAAGAGGAAGAGGCAGATGAAGGCTGCAGAGGTCTGCACAGCTGGGCTGCTGGGCTGAAAATGAGATCCAGGTGAGTTGCTCCCCCTTTTTATAGATAATATAGGTTTTCCACTATGTGTCCCTTTGCATCCTCTAGGCATCCTCTAGACATCCTTAATATCCGAGATAGGTCCCTTCTGCGAACGTTTTTTCCATTTTAAATGCTTTCTTTGTGAGCTGCATCCGCTTTCATCCTTTCTACGTCCGTGCTACTAATGCTGCGCGTCCGTTCCGCTTCCTCCCTGCGTCCATTTACTGCTGGAATGGATGCGAGTTGTGTGGATGCGCAGCGGATGCCTAGCGGATATAGTGGATGCGTAACGGATGCAAAACAGATGTCTCCCGTATGCCTAGCGGATGCAGAATGGACGCGTTGGATACATTTTCTGCTGAAAAGTTTTGAGCAGCTCAAAACCTTCTGAGCGGATGAAATGTCAATAGACGGATGCTGGACGGATAGAGAGGAAGCAAAACGGAGGCTATGAGTACAGAACGGAAGCATCGTGTTAACCAACGGATGGCAAGTGTTTTTCTCTGTTTTACATCCTCTTTCCATCTGTTGGTGCAGTGTGACAGGGGCTTTAGCTGTAGTACTTTATGGTCACATAATATATTAAAAAGCATATATCAGTGATTTTACTCAGTGTAATTCTGTGTCCTTTCCTGACCAGATTTACTCTCCATTTTCACAAATGCAAAATTACAGTTTCAGAGACTATACACTTGCCAAACAAAGCAAAAATCAGATTTTGTTCCCAGGAGTTTCAAGAAGTCTCCAAAGATTAGGCCCAGCCACTTTCTAACTGATATACCTAAATTATATCCCAAGGCTGCCCAATTTCTAGTTGCTAAAATTGTTTCAAACCGATATATACTTATGATACAGTTAAGGAATAAAGGCTGAAGAAAAAAAATAAAACACAATTTCTGAACTTGGCTTTTTGTAGTTTGAACAGGAAAGTAGAGATGAGAATATTTAGCTCCACAAAAATAGCTTTTATGTGTATCTTCCAAAAAAGCTTGTCCCATTCTCAGAGGGCCTGTAGTGAATTGAACATGCTAAAAATAACAGCATCCTTAGTATTTATGAATTAATCATCTCACTTAGAGTGTCTAAGAATTCCAATGCTGTTTTTCAGCATTCCTCCTCCTTATCAGGAGACAGAACCTCTTCATAAAGTATACATAAAGTATATGATACAGAATTGGTTAGGAGTTACAGCCTCAACTTGCACATCTCCCCACCCCCAATACACACCCACACACACACACACACACAGGCAGAATATAATTTTAAAACACATTTTGAAATCTAGCACATACATGTTTATGTATTTTGGGATAAGTACAATTTGGAGAATTTGTTCTAAAATGAAGTTCAGGACTCTGATCACTAATTATATCTGGATATGAAAGAAAACTAGGAGGTTGAGGCAGACCAGGGAATAGGGAATAGAGTCAAGCCTTGTCAGATGAGTGGCTATATAAATTTGATAATAAATAAATAAATATGAACAAATATTGAGTTAGACAAATGTTTACAATAGCTATTTTCTTAGTTTACAATAGTACTGATCTAAACTATTTATCCCTCCTCTAAGCACCCTTCTTGTTGCTATAATTGTACTGGAAATTCTCATTGAGTTTTAGAAGCTTTCTGGTGTTTGCAAAATACAATCTTTTATTCTATACAATATTCAAAATAAGATATTCTAGCTAAATCCTGGGGTAGGGTTGTAGCTCTAATCACTATAAAAGCAACATTAAGAATATGTAATTAAATAAGTGAAAGGCATGTTCAGTGCTCATTCTTTTGTCACAAAGTATAAGATTCCCATGACTATAATTTACGCAAGTCAAATTATTTGATCTATATGATCCAGATTGTGAAGCAAAACTTCTCCTCTTGAGAGTCAATTTCATTGGGTCAGTAATGTTCCTCTTGTAATTTTTCAGTATCTAGTAGGACATCACAAAACACTTTGTTTCATGATGATGTTCGCTAGCTGGAAGCAAATCAAACAAGTTAATATCCTTCTGTGGAAATATTTACTTCTGTAGCACTGGAACTTGTGGGACAAATGGTCAAAAAATAGCCACAACAATATGATCAAAGTCCTACCATCTTGACTTTTTTTAACTGCCTCAGTGAACACATCTGCTGTAATATGAGCATAACTAAGTTTTCAACAAAACATTATTATTGCATTTTGTCAGAACCACATTATGAATTATATACCTAACTATGTGTCAAAGCTTTAAAGATGTAGAATCACAAAAAGATTAGCTTTAGGACTTGGGGGTGAAAAGGTTGGATCTTTTATTGAAGGCAGAAGGCATGTGTATTCACAGTGTATTAGAGTTTAAATGATGACTTTATTAGGAAGGATTTGTTAGGAGGGATTTTATTAATAATGACTGCATATTTGTAAATGTGTTCATTCTATTTTTGTTTAGGAGAAACTGATGCTTAATAATGTTCTGAGTGTTCAACCTATCTCAGTGTTCTCAATCATATTTAATCCATTAGCATAGTAGCATTTTGCCATTCCCAAAAGGCATACAGAGAAATTCATTGGGTGAAGACTTGGTTTCAGAATAAACAGGACAATCTATAGTCAGACTCACAGTTTAAGACTCATGGAAATGAAATAATTCAACTCCTAACCAAGGACTTAAGAATTATTAAAGTAGTGTTTTAGAATCTAGGCAGTTTCAAGCAGGATTGTGTGTGTGTGTTTTTAAATTAGAGTATTGAAGTCTGATAAATTCAATACTTCCAGATACCAAAGAAGTCCTTTAGAATCACTTCATGAGCTCCAATCACTATTCATATAACAATGAATTTGTTTTCCCATAAGCAGTCAACTTAGTCTGCAAGTCCCAAAGTTTTGTAATTTTTTCAAATTGTTTTTCTTCAATCCTAGAATCAGTAGAATAGCAACATAACTGAACCAGATTGTCTTCTTTTCAATAACTGTTATATCAGGCATGTTATGAACGAGATGCCCATCTGTTTGGATGTTATGATTATTATGATTGGTCACGAAGTCAGCCAATCGTTTAGACTGGATTTAGTATTTTTCTCTACCTATCCTTTCCAGGAGATGGAATAGGCAGAAGTTGTTGTTTGGTTGCGTTTGATTGCATTGTGGGATATAAACTGTTCCAAGTGAGGCTTCCTTTTGCAACTGACATATGGCGATTTTGTCAATGCCAATGGCATTCAAGTGATGATCCAGATGATTTTGAGTTGCACCTAATACTGTTGGTATTATCTTTATTTTTCTTTTGCCATAATTGTTCTACCGTGTTTCTCACATAATAAGGCCGGGCCTTATTTTTTTTTGATCCCTGAAAAAATGGCTAGGCCATCTTTTCGGGGGTGACTTAATTCCTCCCCCTCTTGCATCCTCAGGTGGGTGGGTGGCGACAGCTTGGATATTCGGGAGACCTTCTGCCACCGTTGCTTTCCCTTCCCCTCTACTGCCGCAGCGTTAGAGCAACGCTGGGGCATTCGGCGCAGCCACGTGCAGCCAGTCAGGGCTCCTCCCTGCAACTGGAGCCCTGACGAGACACTTGGCTTTAGGCACTCCCATCGCCGCCTTCCCTTTGCCTTCGAAGGTAAAGTCAATTATTTTAAAAACGACACCCTACTACAACAAAGCCTCCCCTGCCCGAGAAGGCAGCCCAACCCCACGTGGGGAGGTGAATCCCCTGGGGCCTCTTTGGTTCCTCCCCAACCTTCCTACACTGCACGCCTCTGACATGCTGGTCCCTTGCTGACATGCTGGTCCCCAGCGAGCTCTTCCACCTCAAAGAAAGGCCAGGTGGGTGGCTGCGAAGCAGCAGCAGCAGGTGCGAGCTGCTCGCAGCAGAAACAGCCACCACCCTTAGTCCGATGCAGGGAGAATGACCAAGGTTAGCGCCTGCCAGCATGTCCTTCCCGCCTTTGGAGGCACCTGCACCGAGCGCCTCTGCGGCCAGCCTAGCCACGCCGCTTCCGACTGACTCTTTTGGAAGCGTCCGCCGAGGGAGTCTTCACGGCTCTGTTTCCCCTACCCACCCCAACCGGCGGGTCCTCCTTTCGTGCGGAGGGCTGTGGGGGAAGGCGCTCGCCCAAGAGGATCTCTCCCTCTCTCTCTCTCTCCCCGCAAGGTCAACGTCTGTGCAGCAGCTGAGGAGAAGGAGGCTGCAGCCGATTCCTCCTGCTTGCTGAGAGGTGAGGAAGCCACGGCTTTGCAGAGCAAGTGAAGCACTGCTCACCCGGGCGAGATTTGGGAACGAGGGGCAGGAGGAGGCACATACGCACCCGTGGCTCACTTTCCCAGCTCTGGCCAGCACGCACGGCTCTGGTGCGGCCCTGGCAGGATGACTGGAGGGTACGGTGGGGAGGCGCTCACTGCCTTGGTGAGAGCTCTGCCGCGAGAAAGGAGGGCCTGTGTCGCCCAGCGCAGCCGACAGGCGGGTCCTCCTTCCTGGTGGCAGAGCTCTCACCAAGGCAGCAAGTGCCTCCCTGCCGGACCCTCCATTAATCCTGCCAGGGCCATGCCAGAGCCATGAGGGCTGAGCAAAGCCAGGTGTATGCGTGCCTCCTCCTGCCCCTCGGTCCCAAATCTCACCCGGGCGAGCAGCGCTTTGCTTGCTCTGCAAAGCCATGGCTTCCTCACCTCTTAGCAAGCAGGAGGAACCAGCTGCAGCCTCCTCCTCCTCAGCCACAGCGCAGACGTTGACCTTGCTGAGAGAGAGAGGGGGAGAGGGAGAGATCCTCTCAGGTGAGTGCCTTCCCCCGCAGCCCTCCGCACGAAAGGAGGACCTGCCGGCTGGGGTGGATAGGGGAAACCGAGCCGCAAAGACTCCCTCGGCAGATGCTCCTGAAGGAGTCGGTCAGAAGCGGCATGGCTAGGCTGGCCATGGAGATGCTTGGTGCAAATGCCTCCAAAGGCAGGAAGGATGGGCTGGCGGGTGCTAACCTCAATCGTTCTCCCCATGTCGGGCTAAGGGTGATGGCTGTTTCCGCTGCAAGTGGCTCGGACCTGCTGCTGCTGCTCCGCAGTCGCCCGCCTGCCTGCCTGGCCTTTCTTTGAGATGGAAGAGTTTGCTGGGCTAAAGGGAAAGGTGCGTCAGAAGCACGCAGTGAAGGGAGGTCGGGGAGGAACCAAAAAGGCCCCGGGAGATTCGCCTCCCCACGTGGGTTGGGCTGCCTTCTCGGGCAGGGAAGGCTTTGTTGTAGTAGGATTTCATTTTTAAAATAATTTGCTTTATCTTTGAAAGCAAAGGGAAGGCGGCGATGGGAGCGCTTGAAGCCAAGTATTTCCTCAGGGCTCCGGTTGCAGGGAGGAGCCCTGACTGGCCGCACGTGGCTGTGCCAAATGCTGCGGTGTTGCTGTAATGCCACGGCAGCAAGGGAGAAGGGAAAGCAACGGTGGCGGAAGGTCTCCCAATATGAAGTGCCCCACCAATGCAGGCAGCACCATATCCGGGCATGCAACAAAAGTACTTCCTAACGGCAAGCCTCCCCCACCATTCCCCCCCCCATTTCACATGTTTAATATGGGCCTTAATTTGGGGGGAGGGGCTTAATTTGATTTTATGCTGATAAAACATGGTGGGGCTTCCTGTTGGTGGAGGCCGTATTGTTGGAGAAACATGGTACTTCTATTTGTAGGTCTCTGTATTGTGTGATTTTCTCCAGTTCTTTTTCTTGTCTCTACCCAGGTACTGCCATGTCCACTGTCTAAACCTTTTGTCTTATAATTATATATAATTATATAACATTTTGTCATATAATTATTATTAATCCCAATCCCCACTTATGCAAATTGTCTAAGACTATTTGGCCACTCAGTCTGAAAGAGTTCTAAGAACTCAAGGGATTTTGATGGAACACAATTTCTTCAAAGATCCCAAACCACATTTTTTTTCACCACAAATTAATGGGATGCTATTCATGCCTTTAAGTTTAAATTTGTAGAAAAAAAACAATCACTGGTATGAGCTGATGCCTAAAATTTCAAATGTCTCATTTCAGACAAGGATTTAATGTTTTATCCATTGTTGATGACAAGTGGATCTAGGGCTGGAGTCTAACACTTCCTGATTAACAGAAGCATTTAAATTTTTTTATTATCTTTCAGTGTATAGTAAAGAAAAGCACAAATTGAATTTACTTTTATTGCCAACAGGTTCTCTGATAGCTAGCTAAACTCTGATACTTATTTAAACTCAAAGTACCTAAACACTGGAGAGCCCTTTCTCTGGCACAATATCATGGCCTCCTCTCAGTTGACCTTGAAGACCAATACAGGAAGATTCCTTACCCAGAAAGGCACAACCTTTGTGACTATGGACAAACAGAAACATTAGAGCATGTGCTTCACCATTGTCTGCATTACAGAGAGGTCCATATGCCCCTCCTCCATTATTGCACAAGGCAATTCTAAACTTCTCCACTGCTTTCAGGTACCAACCCTGCTACAACATGCAACGTTACTAGGTTCTGCAGCCCTCAAAATGTATTACATACAGATCTGTGTCATAAAGTAATTTTAATGAGCATTTAGTTTGTCATACTAGAGTGCTCTGTACTGTGATAGATTTAGTGTGCCATATATTAACTTTTACTCCCTTCCAACCCCATCTAATGGCCCTACGCCTCCTTTTAGACTCTTTTAGAATATATATATTCTATATATATAGTACATATAGTATATGTGTGTGTGTGTGTGTGTGTGTGTGTGTGTGTGTGTGTATGTGTGCTGTTTAGCTTCCTTCGGGTATTAGCCCACGTCATTGTAGTTCTGTTAAAGTTGTAGCAACGTTTCAGCAGATTCTGAAGCTAAACAGCACACACACACACACACACACACACATATATATATATATATGTATATATATTTTATATATATTATAACCAGCCACATAAGCAAAGAAATCCAACAGACGATCATCCC
>BLBF01008835.1:0-10146 GCA_015471245.1 Laticauda colubrina | reverse complement strand
CCAACACTGTTATAAACATAGTGAAAGTTTCAATTAGAGACTGCTTTGCTTAATAACCAATAGCACTCCCAATGATGGCGGTTAAATCAAGGGTATGATATGATAGCAGCGTTCCAATATCTCAGAGGTTACCACAAAGAAAAGGGAGTGAAGCTATTCTCCAAAGCACCTGAGGGCAGCAATAGATGGAAACTAATCAAGGAGAGAAGCAACTTAGAACTAAGGAGAAATTAATCAGTGGAACAACTTGCCTCCAGAAGTTGTAAATGCTCCAACAGTAGAAGTTTTTAAGTAGAGATTGGATAACCATTTGTCTGAAATGGTATAGGGTTTCCTGCCTAAGTAGGGGGTTGGACAAGAAGATCTCCAAGATCCCTTCCAACTCTGTTCTATTCTATAGCTGTTATTCAAGACAAGTTCCTTCCTTGTGTTCCCCAGCAGTCCTACACCAAGAACAAGATACACCAAAAATTATGGGCCATTCCAGCAAAGAACCAATGATATGCATTCACCAGCGTAAAGTGCTTTTCTCTATTTCATCTTTAACAAACCTGCCACAACAACATCTGTCTTTGTTCTTTTCACACTTGGTCTACACACAACTTCAGAAGACTTTTCTGGATCTTAGAAGGGTCATCACCTTCTGAGAAGATGAACATTAACCACAAGGGGGAGAAAACTTCCTTTTTCAGGAATACATCCATAACTTCTGATTGTGTCTTCTATGACAAAAAGAGAGCCTCAAACAATGTACATTTTACAGATCTTTCTTTCCTTGAGTATTTTGGCAGTAGAGGATTGGTTATGTCAGGGCGCCCCCTATTGGCAAAGCTTATTGTTGCAGCTGATTTCTCATCAGTGCAAATTGATGGAAGATGCAGGTTTGAAATTTAGAAGCTCGCCCACGATCTCAAAATATATCTTTCTAAGATGTATAAAACAAAACTTGAATATAATTCAGCATATCAACTCCTAGATAGTCCCATTATTCAGACATCATCAGTGGAAAACATCATAGTGCAACAACTTCACTTGTACTAATGATGCCACTTAGTCAGGAAATGAAATATCTTCAAGCAAACAACCGAAATCAGAGACCATCTATTATACTATAACAAATTAGTATACTGTACAATTGGGTGGTGCAAGACTGGAGGAATTTCTACTTGTAAAATTGTGGTTGCCTTCCCATTACTGACATTTTCCCCAACACTCTCTGCAATTCAGGTGTTATTCTGTTTTTATTCAAAATATCTCATACTGTTTTCCCAAATGGATGTTAAAATATGATTATGGGAAGGCTTTATGATCATTAAAGTTGCATCAATCATTTAAAAAGCAGGAAATATATGAAGCTGTAGTGGGCAAACTATGGATGCAAAATGGGAAAGGTGCATGTGTGTGTGTGTGTGTGTGTGTGTGTGCGTGCGCGCGTGTATTTAACATAAGCACACATATTCTTTTTACTGGATTTGGAGGTATTTTCAATAATTATATCTCGGTGATTTTAATGTGTACATTTTGATTTTCATGTTTTCTGCTTTGAAATGGTAGGTGTAAATAATGACTTTTGGAAATCTTTAAACACAATACTTTTGAAAACAATTTTGAACCAACATATCTTGGTTTAACTTACAGAACCATAATGATGAACACACTTGCCGGAAGTGGCACGCAGAACCACCTCTCCAGGCATGCCACCCATCACCCATTGTTCTTCCAGTTTCCGGCATGCATGCGCACGGGCCAGATGGTCTTCACACACACATGCACACCAGAAACCAAAAGGACAGCTTCCTGGCACACCTGTGTGCTGGGGAACTGCTCTTCCAGTTTCCGGCATTCCACTGCACATGGGTACACACTCCAGTATTCACCAATACTGATATAGAATGTGTCCAAAATCTGGGACCCATAAGGTTTTCAGGGAATGGAATTTGGGAAAGTTGTGGCTGCTTCAGCACTACTGACTGTCACTCCATTGCTAGACTGCTGCTACAGTCATGTGATCTTTATTTTCAATGTTTGAAAGAGTTTCCCAACCTGTTTTGCAATCCCTGGCTCCTTCCGGCCCCCAGCAGTAGCCACTTATCTGCCTCCTGGGAGGGGAAGGGAAAGGGAAGTGGGAAGGAGGAAGATAGATTCCTACATCATGTCCTTCCTGGCTCATGTCATACCCCACATGTCCCCCAAATCTTGTTACCATCCCTGACTTGCATGACACCTCTTCTACAACTCTCAAGCACTCCCAAGCACCTTCCCAATGCATACACACACAGCCTTCACAACAGACAGGAGGGAGGGAGGGAGGGAGGGAGGGAGGGAGGGAGGGAAGGAAGGATTTCTAATACTTCCTGCCAGTTTCTCATGAGTAAACTCAGTGGGGAAGCTGGAGGAAGTTGGAAATCATTCCTGCTCCTTCTGCCTTTTTTTTTTTTTTTTTGCCCATGTGTGGTCATTTTGTTTCTCTCGGAGCAGAAAGAGGAAATATCTCTGAAATGATGAGCCCATGGAACATGGGTTGTCTAGTAGAAATCTAAATGTGATGTTATCAGGGAATATTCCAGTGTGGCTAGGTTATCTGTATCTCTCTGTATCGATATCTGGAAAAAGGCACAGTTGATGATAAGCCAATCAAAATTGGCAATGGATACAGGGATCTTCCTGGCAAGTAGGAATAGAACCCTGGTAATACAATGCTCCCAGCTTCCAAGTCAGCTTGAGATCCTCCCGGAGAATAGCAACAGCTATCCCACTTATATACTGCTCCGTAGTGCTTTCCAGCACTCTCTGGCTGTTACGATGTCATCATGTTGCCCCCAGCAATCTGGGTCCTCCATTTTATCGACCTTGGAAGGATGGAAAGCTGAGTCAGCCATGAGCCAGTCAGGATAGAACATCTGGCAGAGTTTGCCTACAATATTGCATTCCAACCACTGTGCCACCATGGCTCTTCTATCGTTTATCAATGACACTGAAATACGATATTTTTTTAAAAAAAATCAATCAGGAGGAACAGAACTGTACTTTAACTCTTTGCCTGTTTCTCAGGGAGTGACTCATCTCCAGACCCAGGCCTAAATCCTCTCTGCATAGGGCTGCGATAATCAGCATCCTTCAAAAATGTCTGCAGCTGCATAAATATCACCCTCTCAAGTACCTTGCTCCAAAACAGAGCCATTTATAGCTGGATGGTAGCTAGCAAAATTATCCCAAACATATCTTTCCAAAAATATTCTAGAGAAAATATTTACATTTGATTACTACTCTGAGACAAAATATCTGGCTGTTGAAACTGATTATAGCTTCCTTCTCCACTAAACCAGAAAGGAGGACTGACAGCTTTGAAACAAGTTCTAACATGAAACCATTGTCTGAAGTTGGACGAATATCCTGCCTTATTCTGAAGGTAGCAACCACGTTTCTTGATTTGGGCAAAAAACAACAACTGGTTAAATTAAAACTGTTTGGTTTTATCTAGGAAGGAATGAAGGCTGTCCTGGATTCACTAAACCGTAACCCAGTGTCTCTAAGGAAAGCTATCCCAAGCAGTTAAGCTTTCTTGCCATTCGACAAAGGAGAAAGTATTTCACCATCTAATCTTTATTAAATGTTGCACGTTCAGGTAAAACTGAAAAAAAAAAAAAAAAGCAATGGTATATGATTTCAACATGAATAACAACTAGCGGCCATGCTCCATGAAAGAGACTATGCACTCCTAGCTACAATACCACCGAACCAGTGGTGAAATTCAAAAACTTTTACTACTGGTTTGGTGGGAGTGGTTTGTGGGTGGGCTTTGCGTGTGTGCCCACACTTTGCATGCACACGCGCATCAAACATGCACTTTGTGCAGGCACAGAGGCGTTCCAAGTCACCTCCTGCAAGCCTGCACTCTCCCGGTTTCTTCAGCAGCTGCCACACAGCACTCTTTTGTGCCATACAAAGCAGCTGTGCTTCAAAAGAAGAAAATAAAGGTGAGTATGGGAGCCTGAGAGGGCAGGTGAGGCCAACAGCAGAGCGGCAGAGAGAACTGGTTTGGTCTCTGCTGCTCATTGCCGCTACCGGCTTGTCAGAACAGGACTGAACCAGTAGAATATCACCACTGCACCTAACTATTCTCTAGGCTAAAAATATAACTCTTACACCCCGAAGTTTTCAATTGTGATGTAAAGGCACACTCAGCTTTAGCGATGAAATCATCCAACCAAATCACTGATCAGGTTTTCTTCAGCATCAGCATATTCAATTAGACTTTCAGGTGATCCCTTCTGCTGTCTGTAAGTTGGGATCTAAAAATAATCTGTTTTTTCTCAATAATAGTTCTTACTGTATTTTATGACAAATATTTTGTTGTTGTTTTTCACATAACATTTGATTACAGAGACTATAGAGCCTTGATGGTGAACCTATGGCACGCAGAGCCATTTGTACTGGCATGCAAGCTGCAGGCAAACTTACCTCACTGCACATGTGTGCGCCTCACAGATGATTTTTGGTGGGTTTGAGGCCTTTTTCAGCCTCCCAGAGGCTTCAGGAAGACTTCTGCAGGCTTTTCAGGATGAAAACTAGGCCTGTTTCATCACTTCCTGTTTTTAAGGAAATACTGAAAGTGACTAAACAGGTCTAGTTTTCCGTCTGAAAAGCCTGCAGAAGCCTTCCTGAAGCCTCTGGGAAGCTGAAAAAGGCCTCAAACCAGCCGAAAATCAGCTGTGAGGTGCAGGTAAGGGGATGGCGGGAGGTGGGGGAGTATTGTGTGTGCATGCATAGGGGTCATGGGGGGTGCATATTGCCTTCTGGATGCTGGCATGCGAGCACAAGCATGTAAGTGTGTACACAATTTTTGGCACAGGAGCCCAAAAAGGTTAGCCACCACTGTTATAGAGGAAGACCTGAAAATTTTCATATTTTCATCTGGAGGGCATTCACTCACAGCAATTAGATATTGGCATCCATATTTCACCATGGAAAAAAATTGGGACAGGGTTCTGACTAACAGCATATGCAATAGAGCTTTCATATTCAATCTGGACAAGTATCTTTTCTTTGTCTCTTCTTGTAATTATGAAATATCTAGTTTGCACCTATGACATAAACCTATGTCTGTAGCTTTTTAATCAGGCCATATTCTGCTACAAATATTTTTAAAAAGCCTCTTTTTAAAAAAAAAATCAAATAAAAAATTTATATGAGAAAGCCATCTGAGTCATACAAGTGAAATAACATCAGTTTATTCTTCCTTCACTCTGTTGCAGAAGGACTTTGAATTCAAGAACATCACTTTAAGTGAAAAGAAGCATGCCAATTCTTCCTATTAACATTATATATCTTTTAAATAAATACAGCAAGCTTTTCTTTGGGAGGGGGAATGGAACCATGATTTAGTCAGATCTTAAAATACTTTAGGAAAGCAGCAAGACATTAGAATATAATAACTGAAATACAAAGCACCCAAATTAATCCCACATCCCAAATCATGGAATGTTCTGTGTATGTAACTTCTGGGTATGTGCTGGATGCCCTGCTGCTAAAATTCAATAAATGTGTGTTCTTCCCGTCTGAATTTTGACATATGTAATTAGGTGCCATTTGATAAGTTCTATTAGCTGAACATATTACTTAAGATTTAATACTAGTGACAGGTATTCTTTGTATTGTAGAAATAAAAGTCGTCCTCGACTTACAAATGATCATTTAGTGACAGTTCAAAATTACAATGGCACTGACTTATGACCATTTTTCACATTTACAACCCATTGCAGCATCCCCATGGTCACATGATCAAAATGCAGATGCTTGGCCAATGGCTCATGTTTATGACGGTTGCAGTATCCTGGGGTTACATGATCAGCTTTTGCAACCTTCTGACAAGCAAAGTGAATGGTGAAGCCAGGATTCCCTTAACTACCATGTTACTAAGTTAACAAGTGCAGTGATTCACTTAACTGTGGCAAGAAAGGTCATAAAAGGGGGCAGAATTCACTTAACAACAGTCTCGCATAGTAACAGAAAAGTTGGGTTCAGTTGTGGTTGTTGTATCTTTAAATCCCAAATTTTTAGCAATAGCTAGGCTGTCTGAGGAATTATGGGATTGAAATCTCAACACTTGTGTGAAGTGGGGTAACCTAAGGAAAGAGTTGATTGACAGATGGGCTGGGACCTTGAACAAGAGCTCACAAGTTTTTCACATTTTTTTTTTTTTTTTGTATTCAATAGAGAGAAGGAACTTCTTATATACAATTCATAGCTATTATTATTTCCTTTGTCCCTGCTGTCTGGGTAGAGAAATTGTTTGGATTTTAATTTTGAAAAGAACAATCCTGTCAAAGTAAGTCTGGTAAGGTCCGGTAAGTCTCAGCTTGGCTACTTCACGCTAGCAAAAGCAGAAGATAGAAAATGCTGTTATTTTAAGCAGCTATCTTATATTTGGCCTGTTATTCCCCTCCTCTTCCTTTCACTGATACCATTTGGAGAGAAAATAAGATACGCTGCTCTCAAGCTGCTGTATTTCTTTGGTAGTTTTGGACAATATTGAGATAATAAGATTTCTATTTCCGCTTTTTCTAACCTGTTTTTCTGTTTTGTTTTTTTATTCTACCCACATACCTTTGGAATTGTCTTAGATCTTTTTGTCATGCTAAAGGCCTACTTTTTCATTTAGGCAAATAATTGCTGCAGCATCTATTAGCCCTCGGTGGTTCACTCTAGCTCTCATATGTTTGTTCTTAATATACAGATTATCCTCACAACAGCTCATTTAGTGACCATTCAAAGTTAAACAGCACTGAAAAAAGTGACTTATAATTGTTTTTCACACTTACAACTATTGCAGCATCCCCATGGTGACATGATCAAAATTCAGATCCTTGACAACTGACTCATATTTATGACTGTTGCAGTGTCCCAGGGTCATGTAATCATCTTTTGTGACCTTTTGACAGGCAAAGTCAATTGGGAAGCCAGATTCACTTAACAACCATGCTTCTAACTTAAGAATTCCAGTGATTCACTTAACAACTTTGACAAGAAAAAAATCATAAAATGAGGCAAAACTCACTTAACAAATGTCTCACTTAGCAACATAAATTTTGGGCTCAATTGTGGTCGTAAGTCAAGGACAATACGTACTTTATGGTAAGCTAGAAAAAAGGGGGATAGATAGCAACACCACTAGATGGACTCGCAACTGGCTGACAAACTATACTCAACGAGTAGTCCTTAATGGGTCTAAGTCTACATAGAGGGAAGTAAGCAGTGGGGTTCCGTCTGAGGCCCAGTACTCTTCAATATCTTTATTAACGACTTAGATGAGGGAACAGAAGGGGAACTTACCAAATTTGCAGATGATACTAAGATGGCAGGAATAGCTAACACCCAAGATCCAGATGGATCTTGACAGACTAGAACACTGGGCAGTATCTAACAAAGTGAAATTCAATGTAGAGAAAAGTCAAGTCCTACACTTAGGCAAGAAAAACCACAAGTACACATACAGACTGTGTGAAACCAGGCTGAATAACAATAACTGCGAGAGGGATCTTGGAGTCTTAGTGGACAACCAGCTAAATATGAGCCAGTAGTGTGCAGCAGCAGCCCAAAAAGCTAATGCAAACCTAAATTGCATCAGCAGAGGGATACAATCAAGATCAAGTGAGGTACTAATACCACTCTATAAAGCTTTAGTAAGACCACACCTAGAGTACTGCATCCAGTTTTAATCACCACACTATAAAAAAGATGTTGAGACTCCAGAAGAAGTACAGAGAAGAGCAACCAGGATGATTAGGGGACTGGAGGCTAAAACATATGAAGAACTTTACCGAAGTTCTTCTGCTCCGGTTACAGGAACATGGCTCATCTTGTGAAGAGAAGGACCAGGGGAGACATGATAGCAGTCTTCCAATATTTGAGGGGTTGCCACAGAGAGGAAGCAGTCAAGCTATTTTCTAAAGCTATTTTCTTGTAGGCCAGACAAGGAATAATGGATGGAAACTGAACAAGGAGAGATTTAACCTGAAAAAGAGGAGAAACTTTCTGACAGTGAGAACAATCAACCAATGGAACAGCTTGCCCTGGGAGGTTGTGGGAGCGCCATCACTTGAGACTTCCAAGAAGAGATTGGACTCCCATCTGTCAGAAATGGTGTAGGGTTTCCTGCTTGGGGCGGGGGCTTGGCCTCTGGGGTGGGATTCTACCAGTTCAGACCGGTTTGGGCAAACCGAATGTTAAAGTTACAGCTGGTTCGCCAAACTGGTATTTCAACTGACCGGCTGGCCCTGCCCCACCCATTCGTCCCTCCCAGGAGTCTCCATGCGGCCCATTTTTGATGGAGGTAAGTGCAGAGTCTGCGCGGAAGCTCTGGGAGGGGAAAAATGGGCCTTCTGGAAATCCGGAAATGAACCTGTTTCCGGCTTCTGGAAGAGGCCATTTTTGCTCTCCCAGAGGCCCGAGGGAGGCCTCTGGGCCCTTGGGAGGGCAAAAATGGCCTCCCCCAGGCTCTGGAGGCCCACCAGAAGCCGGAAACAGGAAGTTCCAGTAGGCCCTGCCCATCATGGCCCCGCCCACCCAGCAACCGGGCAGCAAACTGATTGCTGGGATTTTGGAATCCCATCCCTGGTTGGAATAGATGACCGACAAGGTCCTTTCCAACTCTGATTATCCGTTACATCTATTACATCTGACAACCTGTAAAAATTCATAATTACCCAAAGATGTTCTTTCATTAAGATTGTGACAATTGCTCTAAGATTTAAACTTGGTGTATATATTAAATTATTGTGTTTGTGTCTGAGAGTGTTATTGACACTAACTACAACCTGCCAAAAATGAATGAATGCCCGCTTAATGAATAATGAGTAGCCATCAATGGAGATTCCAAAATGTCCCTTTTGAGCAGAATTGAGAACTGAGCAGATCATGAAGTAACTACTTGCTTTAAACAACAATTGTACTTTAAATCTTGCTGAAAATGAGAAAATATGGCCTTAAGTGCATGAAATCCTATTTTTCCTTTTTGAAATATTTTAATGGCAAGGAAATATCCCATCCCATCACAATATAAAAATGTACGTAGACAGCCAAGTTATGGAATACAATCTAAAAATGACATCATACATTTTTAGTGAGTCGAATAGCTACACATAATTACTATAGCTACAAATAATTACAATGAAATCACACTATATTTAGAGAGTATAAAAGGGAAGAGTTCGTCCTTTCTTTGTATGTGCTATACATGCTGAATTTTTGGCATAAGGTGAAGGTTCAAATAATGCTAATGACTGCCGATGACAGGATCTTTCTGCCTTCAAATACATTTCCGTGCCTTTGTGAACTTGCAAGAATGTATGGCTTGGAGGCCATTGGATTTTAATTTGTTTTACCATAATTACCATAAAAAGCCGAAATACGAGCCAACAATTTGCATCCAGTCAGTTCTTCTTTTCTTAGGTTAAGGAGTAGTGCAAAGGGTGCATTATCATAAAGAAAGCCTTTCCTCTCATAAATTATAAATGTGGATATACTTTAAGCTTGTGGGATCTTCCTTGTGGCTTACTGAGATCTAGAAGCATACCAATTAAGGCCAAGGTCTAAAAATAGATATTTAAAACCAACACAGTGGGATTTATCTCTCTGTAGGTGTTTTAAATATATAAGATAAAGGATCTTTCTGCCTGATATTGCCTAAAGTAAAACCAGATTCATAGCTGCAGTTTTTCAGAGTTTCTGTTTTTCAGAGTTTCTGTTTTCAATTTAAACACATTTACATTAAAAAAATAAATCTATTCCTGTTCATCCCAAAATTGTTGCTGTTGTTATTCCACCATCTAATTTGGGTCAATAGAACTATAATTTTATTAAATAACTAAACTCAGAATTTTTATGGCTTTCATGAAATCACTGACTTGTGCATGTATTTGTCTATATAGATATATGCAGGGGTGGGATTCAAATTTCTTAAGAACTGGTTCTGTAGGCATGGCTTAATTTGTGGGTGTGGCTTGGTGGTCATGTGACTGGGTGGGTGTGGCTTGTATGTAAAAATTCAATGAAAAATTATATATATATATATATATATATATATATATATATATATATATGTGTTTTTTAAAGTTTTCGCGGGTACTTACATGTGTGCTGTTCAGC